>JAPKLX010000270.1:163053-199382 GCA_026898415.1 Leonotis leonurus
ATATATATATATATATATATATATATATATATATATATATATATAACGTGGTTTTAAATTAATAAGAAGTGAAATGAGTTAGATTTTAATTTTTATGCCTAAAGAACTTAAGAAGTGAAGAATTTTGGTTTAAGATAATAAGTATTTAAAGATTTCTTGAGTTATATATTAAGAAATGTTAATATTAGGGATATATTTTACACATTGGATTAATTACATAAGATTAAGTATATGTGTTATATTTTGAGAACTATAAATACTACTTGGGATGCATACAACAATATAGTTGTGTGGTTAAGATTTTAATATATATGAAGCATGCTACACTTATATATAAATAATATATATGTAGTTGAATATCAAAGTTAAGATCTCAAATGAACTACACGAATGATTTATATATATATACATACAGTATTGTGGAAATGAAAAATCTGCAAGTTGAATATTGAGATGAATAAGAGTTCACTCAAGTTAATAAGGAAAATTAAGAAAGTGGAACTCTTACATTGTAATAATTACATAGAGATGTTTGGGAAAGCATAATAAAGGTCTAAGCTTAACAAATAAAGCTGCGCAGCAGCATGGTTAAAAGGAAAGAAAGAAAATTTTCTATAAGTATAAATGATGATTACAATAATCACATGGAAGGAACAAAGCACCATGCTGTTGCAGTGATAAGTAAGCAGCATGGCTGCTGCAGTGAAGTAAAGAAACAGGGTGCGAGGGGTTTAGCCACGACTGAGTAAAGGGAGGAGTCCCAAGGCTGCTCCATGCTACTCCATGCTTTCCCTTCCATAACCTACAAACAATAGAGTAAGAGCTATTAAACTAGCTACTCTAACACTTAAACATTAAGCTAAGACTACCACTACAATCACATCTATATAAAGGAGTAGAGGGACTGCCTTGAACCTTTTATCACCCCTACACCTTTCACATAGAAACGGCAGTTTCATAAAAGAGAAGCAGCAGTACCAATATTCAAGAGCAATCTTTTTTTTTTCATTCAAGAAGAAGTAGTTAAAGTTGAGGTAAGGAGATTTAGCTTTAGCTATACCTTCCATTCATACTTTTATAGTTTTTAACTTACAATCATATTTTAAGCTATAAAACTGTATTCTGCCCTCCTAATCGATCCATGAAAACAGAAAATGTACATTTATAAACTGTCCAGATTTCAGTAATAAATTGAAATAATTCTAAGTCCAAAATAAAACCAAAACAGAAGCTTGATACTTAGAACCATTTTTATTCCTAAAACTAAAGTATCAGCCATGCAGTTCAGAGTTAAGAACATAAATATATTCTCATATTTCAGAATATAAGAATAATTCATACAGTTTTCCAAGTCCAGTATATATAGATATACATATGTTTTAATCTCAGTTCATGACCAGAATATGAAATTAATAGAGATGTTCATAGTTTGAACAACAAACCATAAGTACCTATAAAACATATGCTACATATTGTTAAGGTCCAGAACATGGAACCTACAAGTCTGAAATCTTACCAACATAAAATCAAGTAGCAATCAAAACTAAAAATTTTAAAATCAATTCCAGATACATACTGGAACTCATAATTTTCCCAAAAATAAACATAATGGCAGATTCAATGAATTTAAGTTGAAAGGTTTAAGTTCTCTAAAAATCTAGTAATGTATGATATAAAACTCTGAAATCTAAGCACATGTGGATCAGGTCATAAGAATTTTCAGAGAATTCAATTAACACCCAAACATTGTAAATCATCACCAAAACGCAAAAATAAAAAAATAATAATAAAGAATGAAAAGCAAACTTAGCTGTATGAAACTTCTGGGCAAACCTATCTGAAATCCCACGGCAGTCTCCCAAACCAAAATCCACGCACCACTGAACCAGCGCAAACCCAAATCCACTGAACAAATTACCTTATTACAGTAAGGAAACAAGCTTAATCAGAAAGGAGAGGAAACAAATTTAGAAAATACAGAACTTTACCAAAAATACATCCAAATTTAATTCTATTTCCAAATCTCTAACATGCAGAGGAAGATAGGGGTAGAAACAGAAAATAAAGAAGGAGAAAATTTTACCTTGAAATTTCCAATTAGCTTCCATAAGAGAAGTATTGAGCTAGGGAGGCTTTGTTTCCTCCAGTAAACCTAGAAATTCAGAAAGCATAGAAGCTGAGGGAGAAAACTAGTGAGGAAGATGAGGGAATTAAGATTTCAGGAAAATAAAACTAGGGAAAATCAGAGAATATTATACCTTAAGAAGAGATGAGCCAGTCGACAGCAACCTTAAGGCGAGCTCTTCGCCGTTCACTCGAGATAACTGAGAAACTGAGAGTGGGATTGAGAAAGAGAGAAATAGGGGCAGGAATCGAAGGAGAGGCGAGAGAAGGAAAGGAGAATAGAGGCAGAGAGCAGAGAGAGTAGCGTGAGAGACAGATGCAGAGGGAAGAAGAGAGTGAGGGAGAAAGATGAAGAGGGAGAAGAGAGGAGAGAAAGAGAAATGCTATCTGTTTTGGGGGAAACAGATCGGGTAAGGAATGAAAGTGATTAGGGTTAGGAATAGATTAGGGTTTTCTAGGTACTGGGCCGGGTTTTGGGCTGGGTTAGCAAATACTGGGCTGAAGATTTAAATAGGAGATGGGCCGAGAATAAAATGAATTGGGCCGAAGGTTATATATAGACTGGGCCGAAAATAAGTAATCTAATGGGCCTAGTTATTAATCATAAGATAATTAATAATTTAACTAATTCAATTAATTAGTAAAGCTCAATTAATTAATTTAAATGGACTAGTTTAACATGTATTAAATTAAGACTTAATTAAATTGAGCTTATCATTTTAATTAAGGGTGAGCTACGTGAATTAGTGATATTAATCATGGAAGAAGGGTTAGTAATATATCTTAAGTATTAATATTTGGAGCTATTAATTTAGACAATTAAAGCCTAAGTATTAAATCAAGAAGATCCAAATTATTTAGTAATTGAGTTCTAAATTAAGAGAATTAATATCTCTAAATTTTATTAAGGTTTTATTTAAGAAAGTAATATTTTAAGGTTTTAAAATATTAAATAATTAAAACTTATAATTGTATAATTAATTATCGAGAATTAATTATTTCATTAAGTGTTAATACACTTATTGCACTTAAAGGCAATTACCGGAGTAATTGAATCGAGGATTCAACTCCTTATAGATAATATTAATCTGAAGTATCAATATTTCCATTAACGAGTCAAAACAAGAACCGAGAATAAAATATTCTTACTATTAAATGTTTCAAATGCACTAATGGCATTTTAACTTATACGAACTTTTCTAAAGGTTCTTACGAGAGATCTACATCGCGTTTCGAGACCAAAGCAAGTGCAATCCAAAGTTATCCAAGTAGGCTTTTTATTACAAAGAAAATTATGTGTGCCCGTATGCTATTTATGTTGTTTTAGAAAGGATTTCAACTTGAGAAATATGTTTCAAAGTATTGTCTTGCCGAAATGATATATATTTTGTATGAAGCCTATATGGTTCTGGTTAAGGATTCCTGGTTTAAGGATCCAAGATTCCTGGTTTAAGGATTTAAATATGAAATCGAATTCGGGTTCCAGTGGGTAGTTACCCCACTCGAACTAGTGTACACAAGTAATTAACCGTGAGTCATCTTAGCGAGTTGACCGATTAAAGGACCGTGAGTCATCTTAGCGGGTTGGCCGGTCCGGTGTCCGTAGAAGGTGGCCACTTTCTCGGTACCATTAAAGAACAGATATGGTGTAATACTAAAGAACTTAGGCAGCGCTGTCAAAATTTCAGGTTTCACAAAAGGATTTAGTGAACGTAGGTGCTTTTAAAGACAAAATTCCTATGTTTCACTCTTACGGAATTGACAATTATATATGTATGTATGCGATTTTGGCATGTGCCTACTGAGTACGTTTGTACTCAGCCCTGCATGTATTTATAAATGTGCAGGTTGAGACATGATGAAGGGAGATGTTGGGAACCTTTTTGATGATTGTGGAAATCATGACTTATATGTTTTGATGATGCGAAACCATATTATATATGCATAATATTAAAATGTGCTTACGCTTTAATGTCTATTGATGCTTAGATGTTTATGCTTTATTTCTGTCTAGAATAGATAGACAACAGATGGTTAAGTGTAAGGACAGATCGATGAAAGACAGATCGTGTCCATACAAACCATCTGTGTTCTCAATAGTAGATCAGCTAACATGTAAGATCAGGTTGAGTTTACAACCTGTGTCATAGAGCTTGATCTTATTGTCTATCTAGTAGAAGAGAGATCAACCTGTAAGGTCAGATTAAATTAACGATTTGTGCTATAAAGATCGACCTTGTTTAGTAGCAGGTTAAGTCAAAATGTGAGAACAGATTGAAGTAATGATCTGTTCATAGGACTTACATATTCTATCTAGACTTAGTTTTTATAGCATCTATGTTATTGCACAGAAGGTCAGCATACTTACCGAGGGTCAGAAATGTTAGATCAAGGACAGATCGTAAAATTGATGGACAGGACGATAAGAAGATCATGAAGCAGCGAGATAGAATCAACCTTGTATCAAACAGGTTGGCATCAAGCTGCATAGCGAAATGGACAGCTAGCTGTTCAAGAAGCAAACTGAAAATTAACATGTATCTAACAGATTGTTCAGCAAGATGACAAGCGAGCTGCATAGCGAGATGGACAGCGAGCTGCTCATCCCAGTTGGAGGAAGCTATAATCTACCTAAATTGATAAGCTACCTGTCCTATGCCATGTCAACATCCACGTAGGACAAACTCCAACGGTTAGAAGTACAGTCAGCAGTCAACGGTCAAAAGAGCATTTAATGCTTACTGCAAAAGCTGCAAAGACTTCCAACGGCTATAATTCAAATATGCCTATATATACTTCAAGCCTTCTTCAGAAATGTAAGTTGGTGAGTTCGTGATATTGCCCAGAAAAAGCTACAACGCTACAAGATTCTCTCCAGTTTTCCATTGATTTATTCAACACCAGATATAGATTAAATACATCCTTGAGTGTTGTAAATTAGAGAGAGATCACCATTATTCTGAAGATAAACCCGCTAGAACTTATCTTAGATTTGAGCCTTCAAAGCCCATAGTTCTAGTTTCCTCCATAGCCAAAAGCTCGGAGGAAGAACGATTATAAAACCGAACCCAGATCTCGTACTCGACGAGTTTAAATAAGAGAGTTGTAATCTCGTACTCAACGAGAATAAATAAGCAAGTTTTGGCTCGTACTCAACGAGGATAAATAAGCGAGGGATCCAAGGTTAAGGGATTCATCGATCTAGCTTTGATCGATCGTGGACGTAGGGGGTTTCCCGAACCACGTTAAATATTGTGTGTTCTTTTATATTTTGTATTGCATTAGTTTGATTCTTTGTTTATCACTTCACCAGCGAGCTGTTACCCAACAGCGAGCTATGCATTTGAATCAACTTCATAAAGAACACTCGGTATAAACAAAACATATTTTCTAAGTGTAAGAGCAACCAACATACTCACAGCTTTCGCACACGATCTGTGTTAGGACAGATCGTCTGGTAAGCTCCAGCTAGCTGCCAGTCTATCTGCTCCTTGACAGATCGCTCACGCTCTGTGTTGAGAACTTACTTGAGCAGCTAGAACTCTCTCTACAATAGAGGAGATCCACTGCTATTACCACCGAGCTGTTTTGGTATCAATAGCGAGCTGGTTCTCAACCTGTTGTTCAAACAGTCAAACGCGAAAAGTTGGATTGTAGTGTATTCCCCCCCCCCCATACACCACACCTGCTCTCCCGGGACCCAACAGGAGATGCTATGGCGGGCTTGTCGGTCTTTTATTTAAGTCTTGTGTGTCTACGTGTCTTCATACACGTAGACTTATGTCGATCCTTATTCCGCTGCAAGAGGTTCCATTTGTATGTTCTGGCATAGGTGCCGATTATGTAAATTAAATCTTCGTTCGATAACTGGATTCAGTTATCGAAGTATCTTTCGTTCAGTCAAAGCTTTCAGTATTCCACTTTATACTTTATTTACTTATCTATTGGTCGCGCACCAGGACTCTACCGGGGAGGGCGGAGGTCGGGGCGTGACATAAATAATGTGCAAAAGTGGTGCGTCGTTTTTCACCAAAAATAATTCGGCAAACAGACATCCGGTATGCCCTTATTGCGCAGACAATAGCAGGCAAGATCTTCTCCCAAGTGATTGATGAGAATTTTCCTAAAACGTCGACCTGCAACTTAATCATGACAATTTGAGGTTTATCTAGAACTACGAAAATAATAAAATAAACAATAAATGGAAAAATATATATTTTTTGGATTTTTCTAAAATGAATAACGCGCAAACAAAACTAAAAAATATGTGAAATATATGAGAAGTATTCCAACAATCAATTAATTCCACCTAAACTTGATATTTCGATCCTTGATGCAGATATAACAATAATTCATGCAAATAAACCAGTTATGATCACTGAAGACGCTTCCGACGCAATCTCATCTCTCCATTGTTTCTAGATAATTAGGAAGACGCTTCACTAACTATTTCTCTAATCGACTAACAACCATAAGAGACGCTCTATAGGTTTAATGAGAACAAGAGAGACCCGATTCAAAATCAATAAACTCCGACGTAGAGTTATCGAATTAAGATTGTTATTCCCTTGACTAGATAGTCAATAATTGGTAATAAACAACTAGTCAGTCGAATAAATCAAATCATGCCGTCATGAATTATTATTTTGATCATTCTACTAAGGTTAAGAATCTGGTCATATGTTCCCCACATTCCTACAATCATCTCAAGTTTCATAGCAAGAATCAAGCCAAATCAATCAAGTAATTTCAAATGATATCATATCACAAAAAACATGTCACGACTTGATTTAAACACAAGATATCAAGTCCAAGTTTTTTAAGAACAATCAAAATTTTGCTACAAAAACGACACTAAAAAAACACGAGACCGAATGCATGCATGCATAAGACACCCTCCCCCTCCCTAACAATAGGGCAATGTCCACATTGCAAAAATAAGATTCCAGAGAATAAGGTCAAGAAACGCCCCTGTGGTGCTGCATTCGGTGTTGAACAAGGAATGGAAACCTGAAAAATGAAAAAAATGAAAGAACATGAAAAACACAAGATTAGCCAAAAACACACGCTCACGCGAAAACAATGGAAAATTGAAAATGAAAAATAGCGTGGTTTGCCTCCCACGAAGCGCTTCTTTTACATCACTAGAAATAGAGGTGGACTCCACAACTTCAGGGATGCAATCGTTTTCTAGATATGGTTTGATTCGATGCCAATTTACTCGAAACGGCCTCTCCCATTTTCTATCGTAACATTTATCATCTTTGGATTGTAGAATTCTTTTGATAATGAGAGGATATCTCCTTCGATAGTTGGACTTGGTTGGGCATAATTGAGGTATAATGTTGGGGCGTAGGGCAGGTTTCGTGAAGAGAGGCATAATTGAGGTATAGTGTTGGGCCGTTGGGGTATCATCGATCGCCAACCCTGGTGATAGGATGTAGTAGCCCCACTAACAGGCCCAAACGAGACCAAGACCCAAGAGCAGCTCGGCCCACGAACACCTCGGCCCAAGAGCAGCTTGGCCCAAGAGCCCAATTACCTCGGCCTAGAAGCCCAGAGGCGTGATCCAGTCCATGACCCCGGATTTAGCGCCCCACTATCTTGGATTCGTTGTAACTACCTCTAATTACCTATAAATACAGTCTCTAAAGCTAAATTAGGGACGGATTCTGTATTTTCTACTCTCAAGAACTCAAATTAATATAAAGGCTCTCTTCTCTCCGTGGACGTAGATCTAATTAACGATCGAACCACGTAAATCTCGTGTCCATCTTATTCTTTATTTTATCATCGCAAACTCACTCTAAAAACAGAGATCGAACACTGGCGCCGTCTGTGGGAAATAAATAAATTCTCTGAATTTGATTAACGTTTCTGAGTGAAAATACGATGGTGAGATCTACCCGCTCTACCGCTATACCCGCTGCTGCCAAGGGAAAACAGAACCAGGCCGAACTACCTGTCAAACCACCTCGTACATCCATCAATGAAGGGGATGAACGCCATGCCCGACTTGATAGGCAGCCCGTAATCCGCCGAACTCCTGACGATCACGTGGAAGACGTCCACTCAAACCGATCTAGTGACTCCATTAGTAGCGGGGGGCTAAATCAAGGTCGTCAACAGGGGAACACCGCGCTCCAACCTCAGCTCGGAGATGCGCTTAAAGCATACATGGACCTCCATGAACAAGACTTCCTCAAGTTCGCCGAACAACATCGGCAACAGAGTCAAGACGAGGAAGATAGAGCTGGACCATCACGACAACGACCTCGTCCCCCGAGCCTCCAGATTGTCGAGGGAAGAAATGACGAACTCCCTCGAAGACAGCGGGATAGCCGAAGAAACATCGCATCACCTCGGCGAGGTTCAACTTCACCTCGTCAAAACGTCGGCCTTACCCGACGTGACGAGGAAGACCGCGGAGAAAGGATGTCACCTCGTCAAAACATCGTTCCTTCCCGACGTGACGAAGATGACCATCGAGAGGGGAGATTCACTGTCTACAGTCGAATCGCTACCCCCTTCACCAACAAAATACTCTACACTCCACTCCCGTCAACATATAGGGTCCCACCTATTAAACCCTATAATGGTTCCTATGACCCTAGCAACTTTTTGTCACAGTACCAGTACAACATATTGAACCAAGGGCTAGCCGAAGACGTCTACATGTGCAAAGTCTTTCCCGAACTGCTAGTGGACAACGCACGGAAATGGTTCGACAACCTCCCGCGCTGCAGCATAGGGTCGTATGCCGACCTTCTAGACGCTTTTGAGCGACGTTTCTTCCAGAAAGCCGAAGCTAAGATTAGTTCGGCTCAACTCCTTACATTAAGACAAGGACGAGGAAAATCTATCAGCGACTTCTTGGCTAGATTCTACAATGAAAGCCTTAAGGTCGATCGCTTGTCAGACGATGTCCTTATCTCGACATTCCAAAATGCCATCCACTCCGGCACTCTCTTCAGGGAGCTCGTAAAAGAGCGTCCCCAAACCTCCAAACAGCTATAGAGGATTGCTGATACATTCGCCGAAGCGGATGAGGCCGATAGGAGAAAAAGGGCGGTAGACCGACCTGAAAGTCAAGACAAGAGAAGAAGGGAGGAACGTGCTAATCATGGGCAGAACCGACGAGGTGCCCTTGAGAGGATACAACGAGGTCCGCTAGCATCCCGCCTCGGACCTCGGCCTAGTCAGGAACAAGGTCAATTCACTCCGCTGACCAAACCTCGGGCAGAAATATACGAGCTTCACGCCAGCCTATTTTAGAAGCCACCACCGTTGTCCCGAACTGGATCAAAGCGACGATCCAAGGACAAATACTGCCAGTTCCATGAGGACCACGGCCATGACACCGAGGATTGCCGAAATCTCACCTCGAAAATTGACTATCTAGTGTGAGATGGCACCCTCAGAAAATACCGAGGTCGCAACCAACAAGACGCCCGACCTCGGAGCAAAGGCAAGCGAAGCAGAAATAGAGGGGGGGAAAGTTGCAAACCCCATCAAGACAAGAAGTCAAGGCACGATGATGAGGACGAAGACGAAGATCAGCCTCAATATGACGGAGTCATCGCCGCCATCACCGGACTGCCTCAAGGCGCGACGAAGTCTTCGTTAAAGGCCGAAGTCCGAAGTCAGCCAAAGGAGGAACCTTCGCAAAAAAGGTTTAAGAAGGACGAAGTCATCACCTTTTCCAGCGACGACCTGGTCCCTCATGCTTTGCCTCATCAGGATGCCACCATCATCGAAGCCGTGGTGGCCAATAAACTGGTTCACCGAGTGTTCATCGACAGCGGAGCCTCGGTAAGCGTGCTCTTCAAAAACTGCTTCGATAAACTTAATATCAAAGAAGCACGCCTAAAACCAGCACCCGTCCCCTTAAAGAACTTCACACAAGAAGAGACCTCGACGAATGGCACGATCTCACTCCCCGTGATAGTCGGAAGGAGCCCATTATCTTCCACGAAGATAATCCACTTCTTCGTCGTCAAAGCTAACTCTCCCTACAATATCATCTTGGGAAGAGACTGGCTAATAGTGACGAGGGCAATCTGCTCGGCATACCACCTAACGATCAAGATCCCATCCAAGAACGGAGTTATCACGCTTAGGGGAAACCAAACACAGGCCAAGGAGTGCATGCAGGTCGCACTCCGAGGTTCTGGTGTGCAACATCCTCAAGCATAGCAACTACAGAACCCTGAGGTGATGGAGTCGACGTCGCCCGCTGTAGAGCCTCTTGAAGACGTCGTATTGTACGAAAACGACGCGTCCAAGGTCGTCAAGGTCGGTTTCATCGGAGGAACCGAACTTCGAAATCGAGTTATTCAACTACTTCAGGAATTCAAGGATATCTTCGCCTGATCACCTTTAGATATGACCGGAGTGTCACCAATTGTCATCACTCATCACCTCAACATCGATCCCGAGGTAAAACTAGTTCGGCAAAAGCAACGAGCCTTTGCAGCCGAAAGAAACCAGGTGATACATGACGAGGTACACCAACTACAACAAGTCGATATTCTGTTCGAGGTAAAATATCCGACGTGGTTGGCCAACCCCGTAATGGTGAAGAAACAAGGAGGTGGATGGCGCATGTGTGTCGATTATACCGACCTCAACAAACACTGCCCCAAGGACTGTTACCCTCTCCCTAACATCGACAAAAAGGTGGAAGCCCTCGTTGGTCACGAGGTGTTCAGCTTCCTAGACTTATACAAGGGCTATCATCAAGTCCTCATGAGCACCGAACACGCTCCGAAGACAGCCTTTGTCACGGACTTCGGCATTTTCGTGTATAAGAAAATGCCCTTCGGACTTAAAAATGCTGGAGCCACATACCAAAGGATGGTTGACAAAATATTCAAACTTCACATCGGTCAGATCGTTGAAGTATACGTCGACGACATAGTCGTCAAAAGCAAGGAAGTCAACACCAGCCTAAACGACCTCCAGGTCGTCTTCAAACTGCTCCGCGAAGTGAACCTGAAGCTAAACCCAGGAAAATGCACTTTCATGGTCCAGTCCGGAAAGTTCCTAGGGTGTTGGGTCTCTCGCGAAGGATTAAAAGCCAATCCAGCAAAGGTTAAAGTTGTCCAGGAGATGCAAGTGTCGAAGTCGATCCACGACGTGCACAGATTTACGGGCTGCTTGGCCGCACTAAGCCGTTTCTTATCTAAGGCAGCCGAGAAGCAACTCCCATTCTTCAAAATTCTAAAGAAGGCTCCGAACTTCGAATGGAACGACGAGCACAAGTTAGCCTTCGAGAATCTAAAGAGGTACCTCGCAAATCTACCCACATTGTCCGTCCCAAAGGAAGGTGAAGTTCTCTCCCTATACCTCGCCGCCTCGGACGAATCAATAAGCGCAGTCCTAGTACGAGAAGGACCTCGGCAGTTACCCATCTATTTCATAAGCCGAGCTCTAAAAGGACCAGAAACGAGGTACCAACCCCTGGAAAAGGTCGCGCTCGCCCTAGTAAACGCAGCAAGACGACTTCGACCATATTTTCACGCTCACCCAATACAGGTCTTGACCGACCTCCCACTTCGGCAAGTGCTCACGAAGCCAGAAGCTTCGGGACGAATCGCCAAGTGGACGGTAGAACTCGGTGAACATACGATCTCCTTTGCACCTCGGCAGGCCATCAAGGGACAAACACTAGCGGACTTCCTAGTAGAGGCAGTATTTGCCGAACCCCCGAAGCCCACCGAACATGTCAAGGATAACACCGAAGAGGAAACACCGAAGACACCTCCAGTAGATTGCTGGAAAATCTATGTGGATGGGGCGTCAGGCCATAAAGGAAGTGGAGCCGGGATTTTGTTTGTCAGTCCGGAAGGAAAGGAAATCCCTTACGCTTTACGGTTAAGCTTCCCGACAACAAACAACGAAGTGGAATACGAGGCCCTAATAGCCAGACTTCGCCTCGCGCAAACCCTTCAACTACGAGCTGTCCAAATCTACAGTGACTCCCAGATTATAGTAAGTCACGTACTAGGCAAATATGAAGCACGAGGTGAAAGGATGAAAAAATATCTCCACAAGGTCAAAACCTTACAAGAAGGCTTCTCGTACTTCGAGTTGATACGAACCCCGAGGGGAGATAATGATCGAGCTGACGCACTAAGCAAGCTCGCATCGTCATCCACAACCTCTCCTGTGGAAGAAGTAAAAACTCGAAGTATAGACGAAGCCGAAGTGAATATGGTGACCGATGACGAACCAAACTGGATGACGCCACTTCGTAATTATTTAGAAAGAGGAGAACTCCCTGCTGATAAGATCGAAGCTCGGAAGCTTCAGAGCAAATCAGTCAAGTATGTTCTAGATCAAGGAGTGCTATACAGAAAGTCGTACCTTCAACCTCTTCTAAGGTGCGTGGGATCCAACCAAGTAAACTATATATTACGCGAAGTACACGAAGGATCCTGTGGCAGTCACATCAGAGCTCGAGCCTTAACTAGAAAGGTCATGAGATGGGGATATTATTGGCCGACCATGCTTCAAGACGCAGTCGACCTCGTCAAGCATTGCCCGAAGTGCCAGCTCCATGCAGCAGTAACAAGGGTACCTCAAACCGAGCTGACCAGCATGCAAAGCCCTTGGCCATTCATGCAATGGGGGATAGACATCGTTGGTCCGTTTGAGCAAGCTCCTGGTCAGCTGCGCTTCCTTATAGTAGCCATCGACTACTTTACGAAGTGGGTAGAAGCCGAACCTCTAGCAAAAATTACGAGCAAAAAAGCCCTTAACTTCGTCTGGAAAAACATAATCTGTCGTTTCGGCATACCCCACATCCTCGTCTCGGATAATGGAACCCAATTTACGGATAGGACGTTTAGAGAATGGTGTGGCGAACTCAACATCCAGCAAAAATTCACTTCGGTAGCACACCCTCAGGCTAATGGCCAGACCGAAGTCACGAACCGAACAATAGTCAAGGGGCTGAAAACCCGCCTCGACAAGGCCAAGGGAGATTGGGCAGAAAATTTACCCCAAGTCTTATGGTCCTACCGAACTACTCCCCGGACATCCCACGGGGAAACACCATACAGCCTCGTCTACGGAACCGAGGCAGTGATTCCAGTAGAGATCGGCTTGCCGAGCCCCCGAACAATAAACTTCGCTGCCCATAACAACGAAGAAGGTATCCGAACTAATTTGGATCTGCTGGAAGAAAAACGAGAACAAGCTCATATACAAGAAGCTCGATACAAACAGCAAGTAGCTCGGTATTATAATAACCGAGTGAAGCATCGACAGTTTCAAATAGGCGACCTCGTTCTCAGAAATAATGAAGTTAGTAAGGCAGAGAAGCTCGGCAAACTGGAAGCCACTTGGGAAGGCCCCTATTAAATCCAAGATGTCCTCGGCAAAGGATCATACAAGCTCGCCCACTTATCCAGTGAACCAGTACCCCGAACTTGGCACGTTTCCTATTTGAAGAAATATTACTTATAGTTTAGACAGTTCGAATATTGTACTTTCCTTTTCCATGTTATTTTATGAAGCATATGTTCTTTCTACATGTTGTCTCGAGTCCAAATTAAGCTAAAACTCCAAATTTGGAGTAGCTTTTAAACGCGCGTAAGGAGACCACTCCTATCGATAAAATCGACAAACAAGGAACTTACAAGCCTAAACTTCGTCCTTAGACAAAGTGGCTACTTACAAGCCTAAACTTCGTCCTTAGACGAAGTGGCTACTTAAAAGCCTAAACTTCGTCCTTAGACGAAGTGGCTACATGAGAGCCAAAACTTCGTCTTCAGACGAAGTGGCTACTTAAGGCTTTAACTTTGTCCTTAGACGAAGTAGCCGTTTTAAAAAGCCTTAACTTCGTTTCTGAACGAAGTGGCTACATAAGGCTTTAACTTCGTCCTTAGACGAAGTAGCCGTTTTAAACACCTTAACTTCGTTTCTAAACGAATTGGCTACTTAAGGCTTCAACTTCGTCATTAGACGAAGTAGCCATTTGCAAAACCTTAACTTTGTCTTTAGACGAAGTGGTTGCTTAAAATCTTAACTTCGGCATTAGACGAAGTAACTACGAAGTTCACGTTAGTCCAAATAATCTTGAAGCAAACTCGGTTGTACAATTGAGAAAAGCTTTAGAAAAGTAATGACGCAATAAAAGTAGAACTTTATTTCACAAAAGTATATATTACATTCTAAGGTGGAGGGTCCAAGCCCGGAGGCCTACTACTAAAGCTAAGGTATTTTTCCACGAAGTCCGGACCCGAGCTCGAACTAGCACCATGGCTGAGCACTGAATCCAAGAACGCCATCCCTTCACCGCGGCCAAAACTTCGTCCTCGGCTCCGACCTGGAGGAGCAGATCGACCTCGGCCCCTCACCGCACGTCGGCCACCTCCTCGGGCCATTATGACTTGAGTCTGCTTCAGAGTTAAGGCCGCGCTGGGAGGCTGTACACCCTCCAAGTTACCCTCCAAAAAAGCTTGCGAGGTCGGGTCAAGCCGGACATTCTTGGATTCTATCCACCTCTTCAACTTCGGATTTCTCTTCAGCACGGTCTTGTACATGGACCCCAGCTTCAGAAGAGCCTCTTCCTGTTCGCGCACTTGCCAGGAGTCCTCGCCGTACTTCTCCAGATATTTCCTCATCCGAGCACGGACCTCTTTGATCTGTGTATGGACCTCGTATATAGTCAAGGGACCACTCTTATGAATGAGGTCTTCATACTCCGCGTGCTCCTCGACCATGGACTTAAAAGTCTGGATGTCCTCCGAAGCCTGCTTGAACTTATCTTCAAGCTCCAGGAACTTCGCATGCCCCTCGTCAAGCTTTTCCTGGGCTAACCGAAGCTTCGCCTCAGCCTCGATCTCGATGTTCGAAGCTCGGCTTTTCCAACACGAAGCCTCGACTTCGGCAGCCTCGACAGCCCGACGAAGTGCATTTATCTCTTGTTCAAAATGTAAAGTACTGGAGAAATCAAGAGCAGGCTACAAAAGTAAACAAGGCAAAGTTCAATAAATGGTATTTTATATACTTGGAGCAAAAGCGCCGCCCTAGCGGCGACGAAGTACAAGCTAAAAAAAAAATCTCTACAAGTCTCCAGCACCAACCTCGGGCTCCTCAGCGCCGCCCTCCTCAGCTCCTCCCCCAGCGGCATCGGCAGCAGACTCCCTGGCCAGATCGGCAATGATCGCTTCGAGCTTGTCATCCCGATCTACGGGGCAATGCCGAACTGCCCTCTCAGAAAGCAGGGTCCTCTGCTGTGCCAGCCTCTCCACCACCGGGATCGCCGAAGTGCACTCCACGAGCACCTCCGCGTACTCCCGCAGCATCTCGTCCTTGGTCACCTCCTCGTACCCGTACTTGGCCTTATCAAGCTCCGGGTAATCCTTGGCGATGAGATCGAGCGCTGCCGAAGTAATCGGTGCACTCATGGCACCCAACAACTGCGCGACCGCGTTGCCGAAGTGCTTGGAGCGGAAGATCCGCTCAGCGAGGGCCCGGAGCACGCCGCCCTGCTCGGCTGCAGCACTGGCCATCCTCTCCCGCTCCTCCGCCAGTTCGGCCCTTAGCCCAGCCACCTCGGCCTCCAGATCGGCCGCCTTTCTCTCGGCATCCTTTAGATCCGAGAGGGTCCGACCTCCTGGCTCACCGCCCTCGCCGCCTCGCCCCTCGCCTCCTCCAGCTCGGAGGACAGGCTCCTGAATTGCTCGACCCCGCTGATGACGAAGTTCGACAGGGCCCTCAGCCCATCCAGCGCCATATCCGCCGCCTGCACAAAATATATCAGTATACAAGAAAAGAAGAAAAGAAGAAAAAGCAAGTCTACACCCACCTCGGGAAACGACGTCGGTTGAGCCCCCGAGCTGCCCGCCACCTCCCTCCGAGGTGAAGCCAGGTTAATAACAGGCGGAGTCACGTCGGCCTCGGCCCTCTCCGCCGGCTCGCGGCGCGGCGTCTCCTCGGCAGCCGAAGAGGTCCTCGCCCTCTTCTTCTTCTTCCTCTTCAGCGCAGCTTGAAGAATTTCGGGATCCACTGCAGAAAGGAAAGAGAACATTAGAATCCAGTTCGGATAACAATGCCACACAACACTTAGAACGGAACCTCACCCGGATCCACGTCGGCGGTGGCGTCACATGGGCTTAGCCCATACCTCGACAGCTCGACCTCGACATAGTCTCTCTTGATCAAGCCGAGATCCACCAAGCTCAGTTCGAGCTCGCCGACGGGATCCACTGTCATTTGTGGCCCGAACTTGGCCGTTGACCAGCCGTGCAGGGGCACTCCCTCAGCCCGGCAGAAGAAGAACTTCTTCTGCCAGTTCGTCACTTTGGACGGAGTGGCCAACTTAAATTTATTTACAGGAGAGAGGTACACCCACCCAGTTGGCCCGCGCTTAACTCTAAAAAACCGAAGTAACGACTCTATCGACATCGAGCCACCTTGGCTGCCGATCTCCATACAAAAACCTACAATTTGCTTAATTGAGGGCGGCGCTAACTGACCCAGAGGAAGCTTAAAGTTATCTAAAAACTCGACAAAAATGCGATGTAAAGGAAGTCGAAGACCAAAATGAAGGTAGTCTTCGTACACAGTAAAAAACCCCACAGGCGGAGAGCTACCTCTATCCTCAGCCCGAGGTAAAATCATTTCCGCAGACTCTGGAAAACAATATTTCCTAGCTAAATTGGACATGTGGGATTCGCTCATGGTTGAGGCATACTCTAGAGCAACATCCGACCCAGCCAAGGGAGGATATTCTATAAGCCTAGGGATGGGGGGCAGAGCAGCTCGGGTAAAAACCCTCACCGTGACCCTCGCCGGAAAACTCCTAATCGGCGAAGGAGACTCTACGATTTCTATGTCCACAGGGGAACGAGATGAAGAAGAAGAAGTGGCCATAGCAAAGAAGAGGTTACTTACTTCTCACAAAAATTCCGTTTAAGTTTGCTGGTGTGAAGATCAACGGCAGTAATCACAAAAGGCAGAAAGCTTTTTGAAGAACTTTGCAGAAAAGGGAGCTAGGGTTTAAGGAAGGGCGAAAAGTGTTTTTTAGCGTGCAAAGGAAGCATTTATAGACATCACTTCCGCCTTTTTCCAACCGTCCTTTTTCAAAATCCCGCCTCTTCGTCTGCACCAATAGGAAGGTGACGCGTGTCACACGGGGCTCCCTACAACAGCTGTCTTCCACCAACCATCAAATTACCACCTCGACTTCGTCGACAACATTATTCCTACCTCAACCTCGGTAGCACAAGATCTTCCCCTCGTCCAGATCTTCACTTCGTCAGCAACATCAACCTCGTCAAGATCTCCACTTCGGCGATGATCTTCTTTTGAGGGAGGGGATGTGATAGGATGTAGTAGCCCCACTAACAGGCCCAAACGAGACCAAGGCCCAAGAGCAGCTCGGCCCACGAACACCTCGGCCCAAGAGCCCAATTACCTCGGCCCAAGAGAAGCTCGGCCCAAGAGCAGCTCGGCCCAAGAGCCCAATTACCTCGGCCCAGAAGCCCAGAGGTGTGATCCAGCCCATGACCCCGGATTTAGCGCCCCACTATCTCAGATTCGTTGTAACTACCTCTAATTACCTATAAATACAGTCTCTAAAGCTAAATTAGGGATAGATTCTGTATTTTCTACTCTCAAGTACTCAAATTAATATAAATGCTCTCTTCTCTCCGTGGACGTAGATCTAATTAACGATCGAACCACGTAAATCTCGTGTCCATCTTATTCTTTATTTTATCATCGCAAACTCACTCTAAAAACAGAGATCGAACACCTGGCTCTCGCTCCCTCGAGCGCGCATTGTCCAGGGGTCAGCATAGCAGTCTCTGAGTGTCCCGCGGCCGCTGACATGCCCTCTCGGCTTCTTTCATTATTTTCTCGTCATTTTCTCATCTTTTCTCATTACGTTTTCAACATTAACACTTATTGGGCTTGTGATCCTAAAACATAAAAAGAAACGCAAATTGTGCCCAAATCACTATGCAATATGGGAAAACTATGAGATTGAAGATGACGAATACACAAGTTTAGACAGGCTAAACAATGAGCATAATAATATTTAAATTCTTGCCATTTACAAATTTCTAGTACTAAAATACCTTTATAATTATTTTTTACATTTCTAAGTATGAATAATATGAATCGTACCATTCATAAGTGATATTTAGTTTTATTAAACTGTACGTACGTATCAATCGTTTGAATGAATATTATTCATACATTTCATACCATTCATACAATTAAATTTAATTATAAGGCAATTTTTGATAATTTACATTCAAAATAGCTAGAATTTAAATATTTTTATGTTGGTGCCTAATATTTGTCTCTTACAATTTTTTGGCTATTTTGAATAATTAACGCTTTTCTAAATTATAGTATTTCTTATTTTCCTTGAGGCTCAATCACGAAAGATTCTAGCATTTATCCTTAAGGTTGTATTTTTTTTGGAAAATAAATTTATCATTTGAAAATGTGGGATAAAAGTATATTTACTTTTAAATTTCTTCTTTTTTATCAATCATTTATATTTAAATTATAAATTTATCATTGTTTTTCTCCATCATCCACTATAAGGAGAGATAATATTATCATTTCAAATTTTGATGAATAATATTATCCCTCTTAGAGTGGGATAACAGGAAAAAACAAAGATAAATTTATAATTGAAATGGAATGACTGGATAAAAAATGAAGAAATTTAAAAGGTAATTATACTTTTATCGCCTTTTCAATGGATAAATTTATCACTAAAAAAGAACATACCCTATCCTTTCTATCTCAAAAAAGTGTGATTCACTTTCATCTCATATAAACGTGATTCATGTCGATTATCACGTCTAGAAAACAACTATGAACATTTTATGTATAGCTAGCTAACCCAATCCAATAGTCTTATCTCTACTTTGTACACGATCGATAAACAAATAATTACAAAGAAACTTGCCAGATAAGTTGTAATAAACCACACGCATATGCAATTGCTATTAGAATAGTGTAGGTTATAAATTCATGCTTTCTATGCAGAGTTGTCAATGGGCATGTTTTATCCGACTCATTATCAGTAAAACAGTGTAGGTTATAGGTTCGGAATTATTGGTATAATTGATCCGAACCCAATAATATTTGATACTAATCTATTAACTTTATGCGTATTCATATCGAGTTATCATGTCGTGTCACAAATTGATAGTACTATCCTTAATCCCCCTAAAACACATTTAATTCATTTGTTAAAACATGTGTCGAAACCAAATGTGCAAGTTTTTTGTGGAATTAGACAGTAACATATAATAATGGATGTTATTCAGACCAACCTACACGGTTTTGGGCTAACCATATAAGATTGCCGATTTATTCGGTTCATATTAAATTGAGTCTTAATTTTTTGGGGTTGAAAATTCGCAATCATAACCATAAACCTTGATTTCGGGCTAACCAATCCGGCTAGAATGTTTATAAAAATGGTTAATATATATGTATTTTTTAAAGATTATGTATTTAAAAAATAGATATACATAATATTATAAATAAAATAAAATTTTAACACATGGTTAAATATCAAATTTGAATATGCATAAATAAATCTATATAGAAAAATATACTAATATAGTACAAAAAAAAATGTCATAATAATTTTTTAAGCAATTGCTTAAGTCATGACGGTATGATAAATACATCTGTTGCTTAGAAAATTAAATATATTCCATATTTTTTTAAAACTTTTTTATTCGATTAATTGGATCAATCCAATCAATTTTCGGACTCGCTTATCAGTTTCGGATTACTTTCGATCCAATTTTTTCAAATTATAATTTTTTTAACTCTAACTCTCTTCAATTTCAAATGAGATTTGGACTTAACCCTTTTAGGCTAAGGGTAATTTTAAATATAGCCCCGAAATCTATCTCTATAGCCCCTTATTAAATATAGAGTTATTTATGAAATATGCCCTCTTTTATAACATATAAATGAGAAGTGCCCTCTTTTGTAAAAATCTATGAAAAATGCCCAAAAAGACTATTTTGCCCATAATTTAAATGCTTAATTAAGGACAAATTTCTCTATTACATATATGGTTAATTAGAATTAGTATTTCAAAATGATTTCAAATTAGTAAGATGCTCAAAATAATTTAAGAGGGTAATAAAAAATTAAAAATTCGGAAGGTTTTCATTTTATATCAAAATCTGGTCGATGAATAGTGACCGGGTTTTGATGAATAGTGACCGGGTTTTGAAATAGTGACCGGGTTTTGACGACCGGATTTTTGGTTTTTACGACCGGATTTTATAAACATATTTGAGCATATTACTTATTGAAATTAGAACATGTTGATCATTTATTTGCATGTTTTAAGTTAAATCTTGGCATTGTAAAGTGCGCTTCGAAAATGGTATCAGAGCCCATGGTTTATTAAGGAATTATATTTATTTATTGCATTTAATTATTTCCTAACGGAGGAGACTCCAAGAAAATATGGATCCGGACGCTTGTCCGAGATGCTTTGGTTACAGGAATTTTCTCCAAATGTTGGAGATTATGGACAGACAACACCAAGAGAAATATCTCTTTTGGTCCAACAAGTTAGATGAAGGGACTCACGGTCCTTTATCTACCACCGAGAGATCGAGTATCCTCTGCATGATGAGTAGATACCAAGATCTACAGGTGGCAAACCTCTTACTTCAGGGAGAAGTACACCAACAAATGGAAATGGGACATTCAACCCATTTCTAATGAGTCAAGACAGAAGGGAGACCCCGGCCTTCCGAGAAATCGACCCCGACATATCAAAATTCTCGGTTGATTTAAGGGAGATCCAGAAGACGGTACAAAATTACGGCAACCGCCTAATTAATGTACCCCAGGAGATTAAAAGAATATCTATCCAACAAGATGACATTCTAACCATCTTGAAAGATATTCAGAGTCGAGTTGGCCAATTGGAGAACAGATCTCTTCCCGAAAGAAGGAACCGGATGCTGTTCCCCGAAGGGCCAAAATATCCTATACCAGTGAAGGATAAAGGAAAAGATCCTCAAGTGGAAAGATATGCACGATTATTTCAAGGTGAAAAATCATGAGTAACCTCGAAAGAATCGGACTTGAAGATCTACAAGAGTTAGCAGAATCTTTTGCTAATATGAAGGTGGTTGATCTCAAGATGAACCAACACCAGGTGGCTCACATCAGGGAGGGAAACGCTGCTGTACCATTAAATCAGCAAGTACCACCACCACCTGAAGAAGTCATGAGAGAAGCTCGTGATTTCCATGCCGGACCTTCATATACCGCGACGGTACCGGACGAGGCCATACTGATGGAAAGAACCAGAAGGAGGCGACAACCCCGAATCCAAGATTCACCGGTTGGAAAGGCTACCCTGGATCCCATCCATCCATATGGTGTTATGCTCGATCTTGATGAAGTTAGCTTCAAAGATCGAGAGTCAGTAATCGACGAGTGGGGAGGAGCGATGCGGATTGCAGCAGCAACTCTCGACGTTAACAAAGAAGGACTGGTTAAGATTCTTGAAACCAGTCTTGCAGGCGTAGTAAAAATCGCTTGGGAAGGTTTTCACCTCGAAGTAAGAAATCAATGTTTCGAGGTGGAATCCTATTCGGAGATTATCCGAAGAATGAGTGTCCTCTTCAAAGACCATTTCATCGGAGAAGGATACTACGAGGGATTTGATAGAGAGAAAAGAAGGAAGTATCTATTGGCGTTATATAATCTAAGACTTACAGTCTTGGATCCAAAGGCGCTCAATAAATTTCTTCAGCTCTTTACCATTTACCAGCATCAGTCAAAAGCTGATGAGACGATCGCGAAGGAAATTTTCTTCTTAAAATTTCCGAGCCCATGGAAGGAGATGATGATAAGAGATTATATCCCCAAAGGTAGCGACAGCATTGCCAAAAGGATGTCTTATGTACATCAAAAGCTTTCAGAGTGGTGTCAACAAGCCACCGCTCAGAAAAACCTGAAGAAGCTGCGAAGAATCAACAAAGCGGCTCATCTGAACTGCGAGGATAATGATCTTCCAGTGGTTATTGGAGGCGAGCCATCAATAACCAAAAGACGAAAGAATAGGTACCAACCCTATTCTAAAGAAAGAAATCCAAGAGGAAGATCTTGGAAGCCAAGAACGATGTGGTCTAGACAGAAAGCTAGATCATACAAAAATGGACAGCGAAGCGGACCAGCTAGAAGCAGGGGTTCGTTCCAAGAATCCAGTTCTAGTTCGAGAACTCCAGCAAAGAAAACTTTTAGAAAAGCTCATACCAGAGCTAGTGAAAGTTTTAAAGATTGTAACTGCTGGACTTGCGGAGCAAAGGGGCATATTTCAACAAATTGCCCTGATAATGAGCAAAGGGGCATGCGAAGGTTCGAGTCTACTCCAGACATCGAAGATGCCATATATTACCAGGGATTGGTACAAGTGTACCAATTTGAAGATATACCCTCAGACGAGAGTATATACGAGCAAGAGGAGATTCTTAGTAATGATGAGGATTCTGATGGATCTACAGAATCTTCAGACTGAAGCAGAGTCTTGCCATCAGGAGAGGGAAGATCGGACTGGATTCTCTAGTCGAACGATGATATCGCCAAACCTGATCGAGAAAATCATGAAGAAGACCTTGAATGTTCAGAAGTATCAAGGTTTTAATGCCAGCAACCTAGACGAAGTACTGAGGAATTTCAGTCTAGGAAGAAGGAAACATCATATTGTCTACGGAATCACTAGACGAGAGATGTCACTTCCAATCGAGTTTACTGGGAATCAAGTGGAGATGCAATTGATCCCAGCCAGTGACATCCGTGAGGATTTGGAAAAGCTTAAACCAGAGATTGCCGAAAAAATGAGATGGATTCATATTGGGGCAATACAACTGGTTCTCAAATCCACGATGTTCACAGGAATTGATGCTCCGATCGACATAGCCATATGTGATAGGAGAATCAGAAATCTACAAGATTCAGTAATGGGAACCATTGCGGGGAATCTTTGTGCAGGCCAAGTTGTGGGGATTGTCTATCCTAAGATTGCTTACAATCTCAACGACTCGGGTTTTAGTAAAGCTCTGACTTTATATCAGGACTTCAAGAGGAAGGAGTTATTGGATGAGGGAAACACACCTTATTCGATAACATATCAGATTTCGTATGCACTTTCCAACTCCCATCATACGGAGTTATTCTTAGGAAAGCCGTTTATCGAAATACCTGATATCTTCAAGAAGGTGACTACTGCAATTGGTCCCGATCGGATGGAGATTCCACAGAAGAGGGAGGTCAACATTCGTATTCAAGAAAGGCCTGTCATAAGACATGATCAAAGTCTTAAGATAAGCTCAGGAAGATTATCTTTCCAAGGAGATAGAATTATATCTCAACCTTTTGGGAGGAAAAATATCCAGGAAGGTCAACCCCAAGTTCCATGGAAAGCTCAGGTTTCAGTTAATCTGAAATGTCCAGAAGGATGGAGAGGGATGACAACAAGGTTTGATACTACAAGATGGGAAAATAATTTTCCATGTAGTGTCTTGTACTATCTCCAGCAGCCGGAGGTTAACCATTACAATGGAACCCTTGATCTTGGGGGTTTTATTGTAGAGGTTAAAGGGAGAGCAGGACGAGAAGATGTTCTGATTCTAGGGCGGGATTTTTTGGAAAGATTCAAGCCTTGGAAACAGATGGATCAGGGGATGATGATTACGATAGAGGAACGACGACTCCTAATCGTATGACTAGTCCATTCTCGATATACATTCCAGTAGGAGTGTTGTATGAACGATATAAGGCAGAATACTTTTCGGCCTATATTGATTCAGGTGCAGGAATATGCACAGCAAGAAGAGGGATTTTTCCAGCAGATATTGAGGATACCTTACCTCAAATTGCTGGCAGAGATTTCTCCAAAAGAACTTTACTCTTATCCAAAGGAGTAAAAGAGGTGGAAATACTCATAGGCGGAGCAGGGCAAACACCTTGGTATAAGGTTAAAACTCCACCATTCTATTTCCATGATACAGGAGCGGATATCTTGTTAGGGAATAATTTCCTACAGATGTTCAAGAGATACACGCAGGACAATGAGCGAAGAAGATTAGTGTTCACAACAAATTGTGAGCATAAAATCATTGTTCAGAGACTGCGGAAGGCATTCAATCGCCAGATACCATTAGCTTTTCGCAGCAAACGTGGTGATATGAATAATGACGGCACACTTCGTCACCCAAAGATGAAAGATCAAAGGAGGTTCAGCGAAGCAGTGCTTAGTTGTATCCGGGAGGATGATCTTCATAAAGAGGAAATACAAATCCTCAAGACAGCTTTGATTTCTAACAAAGAAGTTAAGGTTGAAATGCAGGTGTCCCTTGCGGATGTCAAAAGGAAGATCTCAAGATGCTACAATGAGAATCCTTTGGCATGGTGGGAAAAGAACCAACTCAAAGCAACCTTAAAGGTGAAACCGGAGAGGATGCACGAGTTTGTTAGGTTCAGACCAATCCTAATGAACGTAATAGATCAGAAGGATATGAGAGTTATTATCAAGGAACATCTTGATATGAAGTTGATCGAACCGGCCAGTTCGCCTTACAGTAGCCCAGGGTTTCTGGTAAGGAATCATGGTGAGATCAAGAGAGGTAAACCTAGACTTGTCATTAATTATAAAGGGATTAATGATATTCTAGAGTTTGATGGATATTTTATTCCAAGTAGAGATCACCTTATTAACTGCATTCGTAATGCTAAGGTCTTCTCCAAGTTTGATTGCAAGTCAGGTTTCTACCAGATTCGCATGGATGAAGAAAGCAAGAAACTGACAGCTTTCTCTACACCACAAGGGCATTTCGTTTGGAATGTAATGCCAATGGGGTTAGCTAATGCTCCCCAGATTTTTCAGAGGAAGATGGATAATCTTTTTAAAGATTATTTTTCTTTTATGTTTGTCTATATTGATGATATACTAATAACATCAAAAGATATGGATGAACATATTACACATCTGGAAATCTTTGCAGATGCTTGTTACAAGGAAGGATTAGTGCTGTCTGAAAAGAAAGCAGTAATCGCTACCCGAAAAATGGAATTTTTGGGCATTGAGATCGATGAGTCTGGAATAATTTTGCAGGATCATATTGTGCAAAAGGTCCAGGATTTTCCAGAAACATTGAAAGAGAAGAAACAACTTCAGAGTTTTCTGGGAGTTGTTAATTTCGCTGGGATGTTTATTAAAGATCTGGCGAAACATAGGAAGGTCTTTAGCAATTTGCTAAAGAAAGATGTTCCGTTTATATGGACGGAAGATCATCGACAAGGGATGAAAAAGCTCAAGGAGGAATGTAAAAATCTCCCAAAGCTTTCAATTCCACAGGATGAGGATGATCTGATCCTCTATACAGATGCTAGTGATTATTGGTGGGCAGCGGTCCTAATAAAAATCACTCCGAATGGAGAGGAACCGTGTAGATATTGCAGCGGTTTGTTCGCAGAAAACGAGGCCATCAGATGGCATATCAACGAAAAGGAATTCTTTGCAGTAGTAAAGGCCTTCAAGAAATGGCCTTTATTTCTATTAGCCAAGAAATTTACTTTAAAAGTTGATAATACACAAGTTAAAGCTTTCTTGAAAAATAAAATAGAATCTAAACCTGAGAAGGCTAGATTACTTAGATGGCAAGCTTTATGTCAATATTATGTTTATGATATTGTCGTAGTAAAATCTCATGAGAATATTCTTGCAGATTTTCTAACGAGGGATGGAGCCAGCTGAGATCAGTTCCATCATCCTAGCCCAGAGGCATCTCCGAGAAAACTTGGAAATGCTTTTGGAAGAATGGGAAGAGTGCACTCTCCATGCTGACCAAATGGGGAAAATGCAAACTGCCGATAAGACGAAAGTCTCCGGTAGGATACGAGCCAGTCTGCTGACCTATACTCAGTTAGGGTCGGCATTGGAAAAGCCAATCTTGCGGGCTTCCAGAAAACCTCTGGAGAAAGCAGAGTTTCGTGTTCCGGCACCTAAACCGGCAGAAGGGGATTCAAATACCCCTCTAGCGAGTTCTAAGTCAGTGGAGTCTGAACCACTGGCCCAAGAAAAAGATGATGCAAAGGCTTCACCGCCTAAACCATCATGTCAACCCTCCACCTCTGGGGAAAAAGAGGGAGAGATTAGTCTCAGGCCTTTGACAGGCAAATCTGAGATTAATATTAATAAAATTAATTTTTCCTCCTTTGAACAGGTCTACCAGGCGAGGTGGGAGAAATTACTCACAAGAATGGATATCAATCCTAATACTAGTAGGATTGATGTCTCCGGAAAATATCCAAGGGTTTGGATGATGCCAGGATCAAAACCCCAGGATGTCAAGCAATGGTATGAATTTGGGGCACTCGCCTCGGTTTATACTATGTCTCCATCGTTTCCAGAAATCTCAAGTCTGCCACGATGGATTCAAGAAGCAGTGCACGAAACCTGGGCAAATAATGAATCTCTTTGCCGAGGTGACACTTTGGAACTATATTTCATTAGTGCAGCTCCAGAGCCAGCAGGAAAAGGGAGTCATGAGGCCTTTCACTATATAAGGCTCAGACGACCAAGGATGGATGTCTTCAACCAAGTTAAGACGCCACCCAACGAGGTACCTATGATCGCCGCTATTTCTGAAGATCAAATTACAACCAGGCGAGCATGGGGATTATGGGTCTGTCTCACAGAGATGGACAAAGTCAAGTTTCCATTTAAGTTCTTCCAGAACTCAGCAAATGGAACCTTCCTGTTAAATACTATGACAGGAAAATCAACCAGGTTCGCAGAAGAGGCATTCGAAAGGAAAAGGACTCTTCTGTGGGAAAACAAGTTGGCGATGAGTAAAGAAACCCATCGCAAGTTTTGCAACATGGCTCATGTTGGCCATTGGGAATCTCGAATTTGTTCAGATTGCTCGGCCCAGCGTGAACCAGAGTTCGGAAAAGGCTTCTTACCTAAACAAGATAAGAAGAAATTCCGAGCCAACGAGTATGAGGAGAAGAGGACTCCTCCAAAAGGAAAAGCTCTAAAGGGCCCTCCAAAAAAGACAGATGGCCGACAGAAATAAAGAGGCCATGTGAAGAAAATAAAGAAGATGCTTTAGGTAAAAGAAAGCATCTAGAAAAGCAGCACCCTCCAAGAAGAAAACGACAACGGAGGGTGAAAGAAAAAGACGTCCCACTATGAAAGAATCGTCTGTGGGATAAAAATAAAAAAAAAGGGGACCACTAATTCAAAGAAGGGGTCCAACCACTAAGAAATGTTTGCGTCGGCAGCCTTATCTGGACCCAGCTTCACGTGAAGAAGCATCTTTCCAAAGATAAGGATCCAAGGCAATAATGAAGAGAAGGGAAGGCTTCCAGCCTTCTATATAAACCAGCATTTGGAGAGAGTAAGGATCATCGAAAATCCTCCTACTTCTCTCCAACAATAAACTTTGTAATTTTTCTTCTTTCCAGTTTATGATAGTTTCTATTTCCGCTACCATAGGTAGCTAAACAAGTTAGTCTCCTCCCTAAAGGAGATTACATTAGTATGTAATATATATTTATAATTCCTTAATAAGATTTGGGCTTTTGTTCATCATCTTCTAGATTTATATTTTCCTTAATTTTACCAACATATATACTTATACGCCCCGAGTAGGAAACGAACGAGGGCTGTGCTGTGAGCTGTTGAAGGAGTCTGCGTCTGGAATCCATAAGGTGCTCCTGGTGGTTGGACGAGGTCCCTAAAACTTCCGGTGGATACGACCCGACAGCTTATCGGTCAAAGAAGGTATAAAAAGTTGGTATTAATATCGAATTTATACGGAAGCATGATGGGCCTGATTAAAATGCATGATTTATACTATTTGAAGTATTAATTTGTTTTAACTATATGGTTATGGAGAAATTTTGTTAAGAAAGGGTATTATGGTCCAAAACACATAATTTGGGTACTTTTGATAGAGTTTTACAAAATAGGATAGTTTTCAATTTTAGTTACAAAAGAGGGTATTCTTCATATATAGCCCTTAAATATATGTACTATTATGCCCTTCTCATAGTCTCTATAATTTACTCATAGTCTCTTTATTATTTACGTACTCTTTATTATTTACATAGAAGCAAAAATCGCAAATTTCTATTTTTAAACTACATTGTTGCCACTTGCCCGTTAAAATTCGACGGAATTAATATTTTATAAGTTTTATAAAAGTATTTGACATCCTTTCAAAATTAATGAAAAAATAAATTTACAACTTGATATATAAATCATAAATATTAAATCCTCGTAAACTTGTCTATTATTAGACTCATACTAAAACTTAATTTTTTTTTAATATATTTTAATTTAATTTATATACTCATATTCATTATAAAGTAAAGTAAAAATAATTTTAATAATAATAATTATTATAGGTGTTCAAACGAATCGTAATCAGCAGTTTTGAGAACCTAATCGTAAAAGATTATTAAAATTATAAATTTCATAAAATATTAATTCTTCGACCAGAAACAATCTAGTTTTAAAATAGAACTTTGCAATTTTTGCTTCTACGCAAATCATAAAGAGGCTATGAGTAAATCATAAGGAGGCTATGATAAGGGCATAATAGTACATATATTAAATATGGGCTATAAAGAGTGATTTGTGGACTATATTTAAAATTAGCCTAAGGCTAAATTCATTTCCCTACATATAACGAATCCTTATAAATATATACCAAAAATTGAAAAGAATCACGCACATACCTTCAACTGAAAAATATGAAACTTGTAACAGTTGTATTTTATAAATGAGATTTAATGTATCACTTTTGTGTTTCATTCTCAAATTTCATTATTTATTTTTTTCAATTTTATATTTGTATGTTTTAGTTTTATATTTTTCTTATTAATCAGAATTATTTTATCTAATCAGAATATATAATTAATTGTTTTTAACATTTGGTTTGATATTTAACTAAATTTTTAGAGTTGATAATATAAAATTATGGTATATATATATATATATATTAATAAATGTTAATACATTTTCATTTGAATTAATTATTAATTAAAATAATAAATTCAATAGTATAATAACACAAAATAGAACACTAAATCTAGACATCTTGTACTAGAGTTTGTTCACACCTACGATTACGATTCAAACTATAAATGAATCCTTGATTTATGGTTCAGAATCATAACCGAATCATGGTTCCTACGATTCGTGGTTCAAAACTAGAATCGTTCAAATTGGTGGTTCTGATTCTGAACTATCAATTTTTTCAAAAACAGTCTTTAAAATGTATATTTACATAAATTTATAAGTTATAATGTCACTTTATGAGTTATAGATAATTATTATATACTCCCTCAGTCACATGAAAGTAGTATCTCTTTTTTTATTGGGACGTTCCATTAAAGTAGTTTCATTTCCTTTTTTGACAAATTATATAACTAAAAAGTAAATGGTAGTAAAGTAAATCTACTAAAATAAAGGGAATAAAATAATATATTAGTTTGCGTATAAAAAAAGGACTACTTTAGTGAGACATAAGAAATATAATATAAGAAATAAAATTAAAATAGAGATAGAAATAGAGATATAAAAAATATATTAATATGATTTCGAATATTTAAAATTTGAATGGAATCATTTTCTACATGATTATGATTCAAAACCGAATGATCGAGAACAATTACAATGACCAATTATAATTTGATCCCAACAATTATATTTAAACACCTCTAACTCTATTAAGGTTTCTTTAAATAAATAGGCTTCGGCTAAGACAATCTATAATCTTGTCAAAATAAAAAATCATGAAAACTCCTTCCTCCCCAACTCTCTCTCTCCTTCTTTCTCTCATCTTCGCATGCTCATCTGCAGCTTCTGCTGATGGTGGTCACTACACTTTTCTTCAATGTCTCTCCCAACATTCCCAGAACTCCTCTTCAATTTCTGACGATGTTTACACGCCTGCAAACTCATCTTATACTTCCATCCTTCAATTTTCCATCCAAAATCTGAGATTCAAGTCAGTATCTACTCCCAAGCCCGATGTGATCGTAACACCACAACATGAATCCCAAATCCCGCTTCTCATACACTGTGCTAAACTAAGTGGTCTTGAAATCAGAACTCGAAGTGGCGGCCATGACTTAGAAGGACTTTCCTACGTGTCCCGACTACCTTTTGTCATCCTTGATTTAATCAATCTCAGTGAAATTTCAATAGATGTTGAAGAAAAAACCGCGTGGGCCCAAGCTGGTGCAACTCTCGGTTCTTTATACTACAGAATTGCAGAAAAAAGCCCGGTTCTTGGATTTCCGGCAGGATTTTGCCCAACGGTTGGTGTCGGTGGCCACTTAAGTGGCGGAGGCTACGGCACAATGATGAGAAAGCACGGCCTTGCTGCGGATAACATTATCGATGCAAGGATAATCGACGTCAATGGCAGAATTCTTGACAGAAAATCAATGGGCGAAGATTTGTTCTGGGCTATTAGAGGTGGCGGAGGTGCAAGCTTCGGTGTAATTGTTGCATGGAAGTTACAACTGGTGGATGTTCCCGAAAGAGTGACTGCCTTCTCGGTGGTGAGGACTTTGGAGCAGAATGCGACTCAGCTCGTCCATCGCTGGCAATACATAGCTTCGGAACTCCACAGAGATTTATTCATCTCAGTCTTTTTAACTAGGGCGACATCTGCGCACGATGAGGGAAGAAATATTACGGTTAATTTTTCTTTCTTATCATTGTTCCTTGGCGGGATTGACGCACTACTTCCAATGATGCAAGAAAGTTTCCCAGAATTGGGAGTTGTAAGAGAAGATTGCTACGAAATGAGTTGGATCCAATCTGTCTTATACTTTATGGAGGTGCCATCAGTGGTGCCTCCTTCTCAGCAACAACCTCTACATGTTTTGCTGAATAGGACTCAGCCCCTTGTAATAAGCTCAAAAATAAAATCAGACTATGTACAGAAACCCATTCCTGAAAGCGGGATTCGAGGCATCGTGAGCCTGTTCGACGAACCAGAAGGTGATGAGGCAATGGTGTACATGATGCCATATGGTGGAAGAATGGCTGAAATACCTGAATCAGCCACTCCATTTCCTCATCGGGGAGGTAACTTGTACCAACTTGCTTGTATAGCGTATTGGGAGGATAACGATGCTGAAGATTCAGAGAGGTACATTGGTTGGAGCAGGAGGTATTACAATTACATGACTCCTTACGTTTCGAGGAGTCCGAGGGAAGCATACTTCAACTACAGAGATCTTGATATTGGAGTTAATAATGTTGAAGGAGATACGAGTTATGCACAAGCAAGTGTTTGGGGCAAAAAATATTTCAAGAATAATTTTGATCGCCTTGTTTGGGTGAAAACAGTAGTTGATCCCGACAATTTATTCAAGAATGAACAAAGCATTCCACCATTGCATGCTAGGGACGTACAGTAAGAAAAGGACGAAGATGCATTCCTTAGAAAATGTAGAGGCTTCAAACTGCCAACATGTTGTATTACTTTCTAAATAAGGTTCTCAATTTGTGCTCAATGCATTCTTACTCTAAGGTAGCAATCCTTTTGGATTGGGCTTATGAATTCTATAAATTAATGTGTGCGTTCAACCAAAAAAAACAAGCAAGTCTTATGCTTATTGAATGTTCAAAACACTATTTACAAATAAATTTCATTCAATTACAAATCTCAATCACGTTAAACCTGAGCTCATTCAAGAAAATATATTTTTTCTTCGTACTTCATAAAATAGAGTTGAACAAATTAAGCAAATAAATAAATAAAAGTAAAAAAGATTTTTCCCCTTGAAGCGTCGTGATTCACATTGATTATTACGTCTACGAAATCAAATTGCATAGTCAATAATAATGTAATACTCCCTCCGTCCCGGCTCACTTGTCTCGCTTTCCATTTTGGGGTGTCCCCCATTAGTTGTCTTGTTTCCTTTTTTGGACAAAAATTGTGAGTGTAATAAAGTAGGTGGAAAGTAGTGGGAAGTAGTTGTGAGATGAATAAAATGAGTATTGGTATGCGAGCCAAAAGCAAATGGGACAACTGAGGTGGGACAGAGGGAGTAGTTTATTAAGAAATCGCCAAGGTATATATAATCTCCACGCATATGGAATTAACGTTTCTTAACCTCCACGAATAAATAATAGGAATTCAAAGAAGTGCTGATATAAAAATATGGGATCAAAGAAAAATATTCAAAACGTCCCCTGCCCTCCAAGTATACTTTTAACAGGATATATTTCAATAAAGTCAATTGTAAGATTGATGTTAATTTGCATTAAAATTATTGAATTAAAATCAAAATCAACTTGATCTACTATTCTAGTGCATCATTAATAATTATCAGAATATCTTCTTTCTAAATAAATAGGGGCCATTTATGTGTGCCCATAAAAAGGAAAGTCATCATCTCAGTTCTCATATAATGAATACTTCAAGCATTTCACTTCTTACATTCCTTCTTCTTGTAATCTTTTCCTGCTCATGGGGAGCTTCTGCTAATAAGCATAAGGATTTTCTAGAATGTATCTATCAAGAATTCCAGAATTACCCCTCGATTTCCAATATTGTTTACACTAAAGAAAACTCATCATTCACTAGCATCCTACGATCTTCCATTCAAAACCTGAGGTTCATATCAAGTTCTACGCCTATGCCTCTTGTGATTACAACCCCCAAACACGACTCCCAAATCCCACCTATAATATACTGCGCTAAACAAACTGGTCTAGATATCAGAACTCGAAGTGGCGGCCATGACTTTGAGGGACTATCTTATGCAGCAAAAGTCCCTTTTCTGATCATTGATTTGATAAAACTAAGTGAAATAACAATCAATATCGAAGAGAAAACTGCATGGGTTGGAGCCGGTGCAACGGTTGGCTCTTTGTATTATTGGATCGCAAAGAAAAGCCCGGTCCTGGGCTTTCCGGCCGGTCTATGTCCAACAAATGGGGTTGGTGGACACTTTAGTGGAGGAGGATATGGCCCTATGCTGAGGAAATATGGCTTGGCTGCAGATAATATTGTTGACGCAAGAATAGTGGATGTTAATGGAACAGTTCAAGACAGGAAATCAATGGGTGAAGACATGTTTTGGGCCATCAGAGGAGGTGGAGGTGCCAGCTTTGCTGTCATTGTTGCTTGGAAGGTATGTAATAAACTTATATTAGAATGTAGTGGGATGAACTAAGATTCGGATACAAACGCAAATCTAGTTATATATTTGTAACCTAAGTAAGATAAAATATATTCTCCTCTCTGCCCGTGTTACACGTAATCAATTGATGAATCACGTAAATATGTGTCTTCTTTACGTTTATGTTTTCTATTTGCTCATTTAATCATATTCGGTGTACGTTTCTGTTTCTTATTTGCTCATTTAATCATATTCCGTCACAACAATAATCTAATCCTTTATAGTCATTGATCACCCAAAATAAAATCCGATTCCAACAGGTACAACTGGTCGATGTTCCGGACAAGATCACTGTTTTCACAGTCAGCAGGACATTGGAACAGAATGCAACTCAACTCATCCACCAGTGGCAGTACGTGGCTCCAACTCTCAACCAAGACACGATCATCGGGGTCCTCATAACGAAGTCGAATTCGACAATAGTCGCTTCGTTTTTCTCAATGTTTCTTGGGGGAGTTGATAGATTACTCCTACTCATGCAAGAAAGCTTCCCTGAGTTAAGATTGGCAAGGAAAGACTGCATCGAAATGAGCTGGAACCAATCCATCTTATACTTATCCGGATTTCCCATAGATTCGCGTCAAGTTCTTCTCAACAGGACTCAGCGCGCCGGAAGTGAAAGATACTTCAAAGGAAAATCAGATTTCGTACAGAAACCGATTCCCATAGACGGCCTTGAAGGCTTATTGGGACTCTTTCACGAGCCAAACATTCAAGAACCTGTGCTTCTCTTGTATCCTTACGGTGGAAGGATGTCTGAAATTTCTGAATCTTCCATTCCATATCCTCATAGGGCAGGAAACTTGTACAAAATGGCTGAACTAGTGTATTGGAAAGAAGAAGAAGAAGAAGAAGATTCAAAAGGTTCAGATATTTACATAGGGTGGTTAAGGAGGCTGCATAACTACTTGACTCCTTACGTTTCGAAATTTCCGAGGGCAGCATACTATAATTATAGAGATCTTGACCTCGGAGTTAATAACATTCAAGGAAAGACCAGTTATGCAGAGGCAAGCATTTGGGGGAAGAAGTATTTCGGTAACAACTTTGATAGGCTTGTTCGCGTGAAAACTATGGTTGATCCGGCTAATTTCCTTAGAAACGAACAGAGCATTCCATCATTGGATAAACATATTTGATGAGAAGAGACTAATGTTTTTTTATGGGTAGTTTGATCCTATTGCAAATTTTGGTTGTTATAGTTAAATAATTTAGATCCAGAGTTGGAGTAGTTCACAAAATTCACTCTAAAAAAACACAGGATTTAACCAATCTACGATGGAAGAATCAGTTTGGATTACACAAGAACTGCAAATGGATTACTCTTTCCAATTCCATCTACAATTTAAGACGATGTCGTTTACAATTTTATATGCCACATACTCATTTAAGGCCACTTTTGGATAAAACACATAAGCATCAGAGTCATAATATCGTAAATAATAAAAGAAATTAAAATTTTGGATATTTATGAGCTTATTTGTAATTTTGACAGTAAAAGCCATAATTTATTCAAAATTTGTGATTTTATGGGTCATTAACTTTCAATTTTTAAGTTGACTTTGTTACAGGCCTAGCCTATTATACGAAGACCAATCCTACTCTTAGTTCAGGCCCAATGAGTTGATATATTATTGATATTATCGGTTTAGATTGTCTATAAGAATTCTTTCATAATACTTTATATTTTAAATATACATATATTTTATTTTATAAATTTATTTTTATATTAAAATACTCTTTAATTTCTTTTAATTCGTGCTGACTCATTTACAACACAATTTTTTAGTTTCATTAGTTTAGACCTAATGTAATTTTGAATCGTATTGTCTCCCTCCTAAAGGGTAATTTTAAATATAACCCCCGAATCTCTCCTTATAGTCTCTAATTTAAAAATATAACAAAATTAATAAAAAAATGTACTATTATACCCTCATATCTCTCAATTAACTAATTTTAAATCAAAACACACACTGAAACATCTTTATTCTAGACTAAAAATTCACAGCCCCAAAAAACTATTCTAAACTCAACTTTCATAGCCCAAAATATTATTTATGCAGTTAAATAATTAAAACAAAACTTGTCAAATAAAGAAGAACACAAAGAACGACATAAACGAAGAAAGCAGAAATGAAGAAACGAAGAAAGCAGAAATAAAGCAGACCGAACAAACTTGTTTCTCTTTCTTCTATGTCTTTTTTCCTTCATCTTATTTCTCTCTTTTGACTTGGTAACTTATACTAGAAGGAAAAGCAAATTTAAAAGAAAGAGAAGACAAATGGAAATGAAGAGGTAATAATTGAAAGTTATTGTTTATTTATGCTCACAAGATGTTTGTTGTATTGTTTGTTAGACTATATCATGTTAATTAAATTTTGGATAATGAGACATTTAGTTTAGTTGGCTCAGCTACTAGCAAGTGATCTTTAATTAATCTATTGTTTCAAATATAGTTATCCCACATTAATATTTTTTGAATTATTCTTGCAGCTACAGAATGGTTAAATGAAGGGCGCTTCCACCCTCAAGATATATACTACACCACTATGGTAACCAACATAAATTCAAGATAAATACTACACAAAGAATCAAATTATCTAGTTATATTCAATAAATTGTAAGACAACTCATTAGCTTATGCAACGAGTGTGTGTTGATTATGTCCTTTTGTTTTTCTCTTGTTTCTTCTACACTTTTTTTTTCTTTTTATTCTTCTAACGGAGCGTTTGGTAGTACACATGAGATGAAGCAAGATAAAAAAAAAAATATGTATTATTAGTGTGAATAGTGTAGTGATTGTTAGTGTGAATAGTGATTAATAATTTGTTTGGTAACCATTTATATAAAATAAATAATATTAATATTGTGTTTGGTAGGTTTTATTATTGTGTTGGATAACTTAATATGATATTTGGTAGATGAGATGAGTACAAAATATTATTAATACGTCGTTTGGT
>JAPKLX010000270.1:210139-228804 GCA_026898415.1 Leonotis leonurus
ACCAACAAAGCCACGACCACGGTTGCCTCTACCTCCACCTCTCTGCATAAAATTAGCCATAGGTTCTGTAATAGACATTACAGACTGCTGCAAACGAATTTCATGAGATTGAAGAGCACAATGAATCTCCTGTAAAGATGGTAATTCAGATCTATGCATCAAACTTATAACCACCATTTCATACTTAGGACCAAGTCCATTGAGAATATGATCTGCAAGATCCTCATCTTTGATTGAATGTCCAGTAGCATTCAACTGATCTGCATAATCCCTCATCTTAAGAAAGAACTCATCAATGGTTAGAGTACCTTTCTTCTGAGAACTTAACATCTTTTTGAACTGTTGTACACGAGCTTTAGACTGAGAGAGAAACAATTGGTCTAATACCTGCCAGATTTGTTGAGAAGTGGTACACCTTACAACATGTCCAAGCACTGACTCACTGATGGAAGACATCATCCAGCTCATGAGAAATCGATCCCTACGCTTCCACTCCACATATTTAGGGTTGCGAGCTGGAGCAGCAGTTTCTGATATGGAAGGAAGAAACATTGATGGAGGAGTTACATCGAGAGAGATTAAATCTTCAAAATCATGAGCACATATTGTGGAAAGAACTTGAACATTCCAAAAAGCATAGTTGTTTCGATCCAAACGAAGGATCAAGGGGAGAAGATTTGAAAGTGAAAGAGCAACGGATTGATTTGCCATTAGCACTACAATGGCAACCTACAGAGGAAAAACAAAACTAGGCTCTGATACCATGTAAAAGATAAGTTAGGCTAATTTTGAGAGAGAGCATAAGATGAATGAAAACTGAAAAAATATATTGATTGATTGAACAATACATCGCAAGCCTCTCTTATATAGACAAAGATAAGAGAACAAAAAGCTAAACTAGAAACAACAAGAAGAATCTACAACCAACTAACTAACAAACAACAAGAGAAGATAACTGCCTAAAAAACTCCAACGGTCATATTCTATAACCATCCTCCTTTGCTTCTTCTCTAGCTCACGTGTGCATGTGTAACTTCTTTATGCATGCAGCCGTTATATTCCAATACTTCCAGATAATAAAAACATCTCCAATGGCGAGCCAAGGCTCACTGCCTAGGAAGTAGGAACCTGAACGAGCCCACAAGTCATGCTTTGGGAGGAGCGGATCTCTCACAAGCCCGTGTGAGAGCCCGGGGCAATGCGAGTCTCCCGCATCCCGAGGGGCTGCCATCCTTTTTTACGTTTTTTTATGCGTAAATTAATTTTATTTATTTGTTTTAATTATTTTATTTTTATCTATAAATATCACATTTTATTTCCAACTAATTTCACATTTTTCATATTCATATTATCACTTTTTTTATATTTATCATCTAATTTTTTTATCATCATCAGATAAATTGATAAAAAAAAATTATCGTGATGTCAATAATTTAATATAATTTTAATTTGCTACAGAAAATGTAATTTTGTTAATTAATGATATTTTATTTATTCTAATATTAATTTATGTTACTTTAGATATTAATTTACATTTTAATTAAAAATGCAAAAATATAAATATGGAAATTATATAATAGAGTTCCACAATCGAGAACCCCACTACGAGTGCTTTTATGAATATCTAAAAAATTGTCTACCAAATAATTTTTTTTTTAAAATACAAAAAAATCAATTAGATTCCGGTTTTGAGAACCCCATTCAGGATTATCTAAGTAGTAATTAAATCTTGTTGTAGTGAAGAAAATTTAATTGTGTAGATATGTATGAATAATTATGTTTCAGTAGAAATTCCGAATTCATTAATTTTGAAAAAATCGGATAATTCTCGATTCAAACTACGTGAATCGCGTATCGAGTACCACATAAAAACTTCAGATCATGATTGGATATTAAAATTTAGATTATTTTTAAGTTATCGATATCTAAAATTTTCGTGACAAATATTCTACCCCACCTAATTAGAGAGCCCAAATCTATTAAAGTAATTGCAAGCTCGAGCTTGATTTACTACCACTATTTTCAAACAGCGAACAATGATGATTGTTTTATATGTTTTCGGTCTCGTTTCTATTGTGATTTTGGTCTTCAACTCTTGAGAGAACAAGGGGCTAGCAATCGCTACTCCTAGCGACCGCTAGCTCCCTTGCACGGTGAAAAGAACATCACGCTGGGGTAGCGAGCGCCACCCCCTAGCGCCCGCTACCTCTCTTCAACCCTTGAGAGAACAGAACATGGGGGTAGCGAACGCTACCCATAGCGATCGCTACACCAGCGGGCATCTCCACCCATATTTAAACCCTTCACACGCGCAACTGATCAGAGCTTCTTCTTCACTTTGAATTTTTCTAGGGTTTAGACCACGAAAGAAAACACCATTGATTATATTTTCTATTCAATTGTTCGTTTTTTCAATTTTGTTGTGGATTCGTTCGTGATTCAAACTCGGAGTTCTTAATGCATTATTTTCTTTTCCAATTCGTGAGTTCTTTTAGTGCTTTCTTTATTGCTTTATGATCCATTTTCTTCTTATTCTTTTCTTGATTAATTCACAATTCGTTAATCCAAATCTTTCAATAATGTTAATTAATCAATTCAAGGCATGTTTAAATTCAATTTCTTTAAATCTTCAATTTTAGATCTAGGATTTAATCGTTTTATTAATTTTCGCCTAAATAATTCGTATTTTAAATTCTTTAAATTCATTCGCTCAGATAGATTAATTAGATTAGTTAAAATATCAAAACCCCTTCTTTTCATTGCTTTCTGTTTTGAAACGTAGATAAAGCCCTGCTTAGTCTTTCTTGAGAATACGACTTAGGGTTAAATTATTAATCTATAACGAACTCGTTCTCTTGCGAGCAATTTAATAAAAGAAGTTGAAACAATGATGATTACAAAGGAGAATCAAAGATCAACTATGAAGTTCCCGAAAATGATATACTCCCCCTGTCCCGCTAAATGTGGTCACATTTTTTTATTGGACCCTCTTATTTAAAGTGGTCACTTTCCTAAAAAGTAAAAAAACACAACACTTTACTTTTTTATTGTCCAGCTAAATGTGGTCACGTTTTTTTATTGGACCTTTACAATACCTCACTCCTATTTTAAAACACAACACTTTACTTTTGTAAACTCTGTATCAAAGCTCTTGTGGCTGCATTTAACAGGTCGAAGAAAGTAATAAATAACTACGATCATTAAGTGTTTTGAGTGAATAGAATTATAATACGAATTGTATTAAAAATCAAATTTAAGAGGGCGTGAAACTCCACAACTCCTCGCTATCTTGTAAGAACTACCATATTTATTGAGATTTAATTTCATCCTACTCTAGAACAATAGATCATAGCCTTTATATAATAGGCGTAAGGAACCTCTACACTATGGGCTTTAGCCTAATCCAAATCAAAAGATATGTTTAATAACATAACCATATATACTTAGTATAAATAAGACTATAACTAATTAATTAGAGAAAAGATTAGGCTTTATGATCAACCATGTGTTCATCAACCATGTCTATATCACATTATAGTTGATCGGAAAAATGATTGGCTCTACTATATTGACAATGCTGAGCTATGGTTATGGTCTCCTATGGCCTCTTGATGTAATATTTTCTATTGAATTAATATGATTGTGATTCTCGACATGATTAATGGTGTAAAATATAAACTATACATTTTTCTTCTAAATACCCAAAATTTTGAACTCAAATCAGGCCAGTTTGACGATTTTATTAATGTAATAGAAAATGTCATATCACTATACAATAGATTATCTCATTCAGGTATTAGTAAACGAAACTGGAAAATTAAAGCACAAAAAGGACGAATGAGATAAGTTATTGCCTAATTATGTAACATTTTCTATTACATTAATAATATCGTGATACGTGACATTATTAGAATTCAAGGGCATTATACACTATCAGAATGCAAGGGGGAAAAGGGAAGCTTGTTTTGTGTGTTAACTAATTTGTGGATCAAATCTGTTAACGCAACTAAGTTTTCCTTAACTCTCCCAACTTTCCCAAAAAATGTACCAAATTACATTTAAAACAAAGGAATAAAATAAAACACGTAAGCAACCAAGATATCACGAACAAATCAATTTGAAATTAAATTGGGTTGTATGTATTGTCAGGTATACATCACCAGGCACTTGAATAAATATATAACGTGTGTGCATGCTTCTCGACACCACAATCAAATTTTCTCAATTTCATTAATCATGAAAACTCATTCCCTCTCATTCGCTCTTGTTCTTCTTGTCATCACCTCATTCTCAAAGGCAGCTTCTGCTGATGGCGCCCACCATCCTTTTCTCGAATGCCTTTCACAAGAATCCGACAACTATTCTTCCATTTCCCACGATGTTTACACGCCTGCCAACTCATCTTACACTTCCATCCTCCAATTTTCCATTCGAAACCTGAGATTCGAATCAGAATCTACCCCTAAACCACAAGTGATCATAACACCGGAGCATGAATCCCAAATCCCGCCTCTTATATACTGTGCCAAACAAACTGGTCTCGAAATCAGAACTCGAAGTGGTGGCCACGACTTAGAGGGACTATCTTACGTGTCACAAGTCCCGTTTGTGATCATAGATTTGATCAATCTTAGTGACATAAAAGTGGATGTGGAGGAGAAAACTGCGTGGGTTGGAGGTGGTGCAACCATCGGTTCGTTATATTATAGAATCGCAGAGAAAAGTCGGACTCTAGCATTTCCTGCGGGTGTCTGCCCAACTGTTGGTGTTGGTGGCCACTTCAGCGGTGGAGGCTACGGTACCCTAATGAGAAAATACGGACTATCAGCAGATAACGTGATCGATGCAAGAATAGTTGTAGCGAATGGCAGAGTACTCGAAAGAAAATCGATGGGTGAAGATCTGTTCTGGGCGATCAGAGGAGGCGGCGGTAGCAGCTTCGGTGTAATTGTCGCTTGGAAGGTGCAGCTAGTCGATGTTCCAGAAACAGTCACTGTTTTCACAGTTGATAAGACTTTGGAACAGAATGCGACTCAACTCTTTCATCGCTGGCAATACATAGCTCCCCATCTTGACAAAGATTTGTTCATCGGTGTCATCTTGTCTAGAGTGAGTTCTTCTGCACCTACTACTATCAAATTTTCTTTCTTTTCACTTTTCCTAGGAGGCGTCGACAGGTTACTTGCAATGATGCAAGAAAGCTTCCCTGAGATAGGGCTGGTAAGAGATGACTGCACCGAAATGAGTTGGGTCCAATCTGCCTTACATTTTTCCCAGTTCCCAGTATTATCGAATAATGAAACAGGGGCAATTGAAGTTCTATTGAATAGAACTCCTATTGTAACAAGCGTCAAAGCAAAATCAGATTATGTGCAAAAACCCATTCCTGAATGCGGGGTCCAAGGCATCGTGAGACTGTTATACGAACCAGAAAAAGATGACGAGGCTGTTGTGTACATGATGCCTTATGGTGGAAGAATGGCTGAGATTCCTGAATCAGCCACTCCATTTCCTCATAGAAGTGGTAACTTGTACAAACTTGCTAGTTTGATGAGGTGGCAGAACAACGAGTCTCAAGATTCGGATAGGTACATAAGTTGGAGCAGAAGGTATTACAGTTACTTAACTCCTTATGTTCTGGAATCTCCGAGAGCAGCGTACCTCAACTACAGAGATCTTGATATTGGAGTCAATAATGTTGAGGGAAAAACTAGTTATGCACAAGCAAGTGTATGGGGCAAAAAATATTTCAAAGATAATTTTGATCGTCTTATTTCGGTGAAAACCGCAGTTGATCCAGAAAATTTCTTCAAGAATGAACAAAGCATCCCACCCTTTGATTCTTGGTATAGCGAGGAACTTTAACTGTTATATCATATAGCCATTATCTTTTGACCAATAAAAGCAAATTAATGTGAGTTGTATTGTACCATATACTTGTTCTGTGAATTAATGCAATCAATAAAGCTATATTGTCTTACATGTGGCCATGGAGAGATGTCACTCACATCACTCACTCGAGTTCACGCAAATATGTACGAGTTATTGGTTTATTCAGTTATGGTTAAATTGGGTTGAAAATTTACATGTTTATAAACCCTAAAGTTTCGGTTTTCGGCTTGCCCACCGGACCAATCATTCCATATATATTTATGAAAACGTTTAATATATTATATATATATTTTTTATGATTCTATAATAATACATATATATATGTGTGTGTGTGAAATATAACAAACAAAATAAATTTTTAACACATTGTTAAATATTAAATTTAAATATGAATAAATTTAAAGAGAAAAGGTAATGATATTGTACCAAAATTTTTTTTTTTAAATAATTGATTAATTAATGAATATGATAAATACATTTTTTTTTGCATAGAAAATCAAATATATTATGCAAATAATTTTTTTATTTTTTCATTCAGTTAAGCGGGCCATCCACTCGGGCTAACTCAATCGGATTTGAATTGTTTTTTATCCAACTTATTCGGACTAAAAAAAATTCGAATTATAAATTTCAAACCTATAACCCTCATCGATTTCAAGTTGGTGTTCAGACCAACCCGCACTTTCGAACTAAATTAACATTCCTATTTTTCCAACCATATGAAGACATATTTATCATTATATATTTAATTAATTATTATTTTAGAATTACATTAATTATTTTGCATTATTACCCTTTAATTAATTATTAGCCTTAAACTATGCTTATTCTATTTATAATATTTATGTTACACTCACAAATTAAATTATTTTAATGATATATATTTAATGGTACCATTTATATACTCAAAAAATTGAGAGATATAATATATAATAATGGTGGGAGAAAATTATCACAGCCCAATCCCGAAGGACAGTATAACTAGGGCTAAGGATGTGATTTAAGAAACGGGAAAGAAAGGGGATTTAAAATAAAAATAATTTACGTATGTAACCCGAATCAATACACAACATACCATACTATATTATCGACACAAAGTCTAATGAAGCAAGTCGACAGTCAAGTATTTTCAAAGTAAGAGCAGCTACAACTATGTACATATCAAAAGACATAGCTTTCAAGTGTCACAACGGAAACATACATTGAAATACTTATATGAGGATAAGTATCTCACAGCTAGACAAACACAAGAAACTTCGACTATAATCCGCTAGCACTCCACCACTACGTCGATCACTCAACCTGCAAATTTAGAAATACATGCAAGGCTGAGTACGAAAGCACTCAGTGACATATGCCGAAATATTTAACATACTCAGAAGTTGTCATACAATCATAGTCGTAAATCATAAGAGGTTTTAAGGAAATGCTCTTATGTTTACCAAATCATTTTATAAACATCATTCGCGGAACACACCGCTCTTCCATTCACCTTCATGTTCATCCTTATCTGTTTCACGCCGGGGAAGAAAATTCTTCATCGGGACTGATCACATAAAGGCTCACAATTCAAAAAGTATCGGCCTATACGATTCACAGTCACCGTCTTCACGTGTACACTAATCCTGATTGGTGAACTTCAACCAATTCAAGATCCGATCGATTGTTCTAGTTGGCAAGCCAACATAGATAGGAGTCACACACAAAAGGTAAAACATATTATGCATGACATAACGAGCCAACTTGCATCTTATATAAAATTAAGTTTAATAACTCTAAACATAATTTTCAGGAAAATGCCCACCTTTCAAAAGCGTGATCTTAAACTGCTTTTCTCTCTCTCTCTCTCTGGACCTTCACTTCCTCGATTGACCTTCAGTAACGAATATCGTTTAGAATTAAGTTTAGACATTTCTAGTATATAAACCTAATGGTAATGTCTCCTAACCATTTCTATAAGTGTCTAATAAGATTTAAAATCTTATTCTTATCATGTATAATATAGTAATATCTATACTATAATACAAGTTCGGCCCAAGCTGTCCACCTCCTTGAAATCCTCTCAGCCTCCCATTTTTTTGTTCCTATTTTTCTAATTTTTCTAAATTTTATTTATATATTAATCGTATATAATATTATATATTTTTATATTCATTTAGGTATATGATATTTATGTTATTTTTTATTTCTATGTATGTCATAGATTGTATTATATATTATTCCATATTTAAGCATTGTTTTAATAAATATAATATATAGAGTGATATATTAATTTGATATATATATATATATATATATATATATATATATTTGATAACCTATTTAATAATAATTTATATATATTATATACAATTTTTTAAAATCTAATAAAAATTAATAAATTATATGAAAATATCTAGATTTCTATATTAGATTGTATGTTTTTCAAATCTAATAAAAATAAATTATATAAAAAATTATAAAGCTCACATTATTTGAAAATAGTTTTTAAATATATATATATATATATATATAATTTATTATATATGATTATTATAACATACTTTCAATTATATTATTATTCGAACAATCCACATATAGTTTTGAATATAGATAATAAAAATTGAATAAATCATATTTTTTTATTAAAATAATATTATTTTTCGGCTGTATATCATTATTATATAATGAAATTGAACTACATTATTAACCACATATTAAGTTATCTGTTAGTAGATAGATATTTTAAATATATTTTATTATTATATCTTATATGTATTTTCTTTTATATTTAATCGTAAAAATTAACATTCATAATTATTTGTAATACTAATTAAAGATATTCAAAGTTATGTGTTTTTTTGTTTGAGCAAGAATTGAATTTAATTCATGTTCTTTTAATATATCACTATATATATATATATATTATTTATACAAATCTATATATTATTAATACTATTATGATATATTAATTTGATATGTATATTTTGATAACTAATTTAATAATAAATTATCTACAACCTTTTTAAATTTGATGAAAATTAATAAATTTTATGAAAATATCTAAATTTCACATTATTTGAAAATACAATAATTATAATTTATAATTTATCACATATGACTATTATAACACATTTTTAATTATCTTATTACTTTAACGATCCATATAATTTTCAATAAAAATAATAAAAATTGAAAATTCATATTTTTCACTAAAATAATAATATATGAATATAAAATATTATATAAACTTCTTATTTATTTATATATCTTATATTAGATTATCTGTTATTTAAAATCTAACGAGAATTTATAAGTAATCATACATAAAATGTCACGCCCCCAAATCCCGAAGGACAGTTCAATTGGGGCGTGACTGCGGGGTGTGATAAAAGCAACTAGAACAAAACGAATAATTTTGGAAGACAACCAAACTTGAACCGAAACTTGAAGTTACATGAGTAAAAATACTTCAATGTAATTAAATAGGCAAAATAGTTCAGTTATTTAACCAAGATCCAACGAGTTCCAGGTACCACCCCGAAGGGTCAAAGAGAAACATAATTGCTATACGAACTAAAATACTGTTTTTAAAAGCTCTGGTTCATGAAGTAAAGCTATAAACATTAAACACTATCAAAGAGTGTTGCAGCGGAAGACTTAAATTGGAAACACATATATGAAGATATGTGTTCGTACTCTGAATAAAATATCTGACAACCAAGCAACTCTTCTCAGCACCGCCGCCAAAGCCACCTGTCTCAACCTGCAAGTTTTTGGAAACACAAGCAGGGCTGAGTATTGGAATACTCAGTGGGTTATGCCGAAAACCGTCATAATTATCTTTTTGTCATGCATCACAGTATAACACAAGGGTTTTCCGTGAAATAACTTGTGTATACTAAACATTCTTTTCTTTTCTCTGAAACTGTTTGGAATGCGCATTCACTTTTCTTACTCTTACTGTATTATCCATATCTGTAACTACGCTGGGGAAGAAGGCCTTCTTCCGCAAACGCAACCCTTCACCGGAACCGGCCCAATGGGCTCACAGTCCACGGCTTCTGTGTACACTAACCTTGGCCAGTACGCTCACATGTCTCAAGATCTGATCGATTACATACGTTAGCAAGCCAACACAGATAGGCATCACACATAAAACACAAATAATTTTATGCATGACAATCATTCATTCAACTTGCACTTTGATAATTATGCTTTAATACAGCAAAAATTATAATTTGTAGTAAAACCCACCTGATTTTCAAGTGGTTGAGTTTCTACTGTTTTACTTTCTCATTCATCGGTCTCCTCCTCACGCTTGACCTTCAGGTAACAAGCTAACTTATAAAAAGATTCGATTCTTAAAGGAAATAACTTCTATTCTATTCCTAGCTCGAATTCATTAACTTTTCAACTCTTAGGCTTTTAGGGTTTTCAACACTGTTCCTCGACTCTTAAGTCTCGGCTTAAATGATTCTGGGAAAACCCTAATTCATTTACTTATAACGTACGTCTTATAAAGAGTACTAACAAGGAGGGAATTATGAGGTTTTGAACATATCGTGGGTAAAAAAATTCGACATGACCTCTACGTTCATTTAAGCTTAACCCTCGTTTAACCAAAACGAGTAAACCATCTAACACATATCAACATTGCCCCATTCAACTCTCTCTCGAGTGAGGACTTCGTTCCTCCACTCGGACCTATCCCAACTAAATCTCAAATCATAACAACAACAACAAATCAACATTTCAAACATTTCAACATTTCAAACATTTTGAATTCATTTCGTTTTTTTTTCACTGCGCAGTCCGAGCTTAGCTCGATTTTAAACATTCAAAATTATTTCAGAAAAATTCATAAAAATTCGGGAATCAATCCCCTGTTTCACGTTCGAACTAAAACGTCGAAAACTGCGCAGTCTAGGTTCGTTCCACTTTTGGGCACTCAAACGTACTCCGATAAATCTGAAATTTCACAGGAACGTTATAGACACGTAAAGGAACAACTTTCATGAAGAAACCATCTTCAAAATCAGAACCGAAAAATACGAAATAATTCGAGCAAAACAGTCACGTTTTTGCCTAATTTTCCTCGATTCTTGAATTTTCTTTCGTTTCTATGTTCTCTAACGTCATACGAACAATAATAATGCTACACAACATAAAATCGAGCCTTCCTACCCTTCCAACTAGACAATAATCTCTAAAATTGGCTAGGGAAAAAGAATAAGTAATTCTAAATTTTAAACCGTAGAATCGAAGCTTAAGGTGTTACCTATTCGTATCCGAAGTCGGTTCGTGAATTGGAGCTCGTTTGCACCTTGAATCGACAAGCTCTTGTTCTCCAAAAATGGAGACTTCTCTCTCACTCTCTCTCTCAAATCTCACGTGAAAGAATAAAGAAGGAGAAGAAGAAAGAAAGAAAGAAGAAAGAAGGAAGAAGATGATGTGGTTCATTGTGGACCAAGGAAAATAATAGGTTAGGATTAAAAGTTGGTTACTTTAATTAAACCCGATATAATAACGTACTAATAGTCCGGGTTCTCGACTTCTCGATAAAATAATGTTCTCGAAAACATTCCGGAAAATCACGGCTCTCTTAGAAAACATTCCGGACTTAACTTTAAAAGATAATAAAATTATCTCGTCTCGTTCAAAACGATGAACAGTGATTTCTCGATAAATACATCATTCTTCCGAAAGTCGGAATTATTAACTTTTCACCTTATATCCGTATCGTAAAATAATTGAATGGAAAAACAGACGCTGCTTCGATACGAGTTCTCGAACTTAAATTATGACGATAAACGTCAAACCGAATTTTCTCAGTTTCTTTCTCGATTTTAGAAATTTTTGAAATGACTTTTAACTCACATTAGGAGTTCTATTCTTTAATACGAGTCTTTAAACTTTCAACAGATCTTGAATCCCTCGTTTATTCATAAATTTTTCTTTTATTCGGGTTTTTTAATTATCGGGGTATTACATAAAAATTGATAGAGTTCACATTATTTGAAAATATATTTTTTTAATATACATAATTTATTACATTTGATGATTATAACAAACATTTAATTATCTTATTATTCGAAAAATACACATATATTTCTCAATATAGATAATAAAAATTTAGGAATCATATTTTAGTTAAAATAATAATATATAAATATAAAGATGTATATAATCTTCTTATTTATTTATATATCCTATATTAATTGTATATTATTTCATATTTATGTTTCCTTTACATTAATAAAACAAATAGTTAATGAATATATTTCGATGTATTTTTGAGAATTCGATTAAATTGATGATTTTTTTACCGTATATCATTATTAGAGAATAAAATTGAGCTTCACTATTACCCCTCATATTAAGTTATCTATTAGTGGGTAAATATTTTAAATATTTTTTTTATTATTATGCTTTACATGTATTTTATTTAATCTTTAATCCAAAAATTAAAATTCCTAATTATTTACCATAATAATTAACGATATATAAACTTATGTATTTTTTGTTCGGGCAACTATTGAATTCAATTCATGTAATTTTATTCCCAATTCCACAATTAAGCTATGAATTTAGACAATTGTTTACAATCGATAACACATAAAATAATGAGAACTTTTAGATTAGTGTTATATGACATCAACAATTCATTGACGTAAATGTATTCATTATAGTTACAAATAATAATTTAAATAAATTTTTCACGCCTAATAAAATTTATATATATAATTTTTGAATCAAGCATGAGTATATATATTTTATTTTTAATCAGTTTATGAATATATATAAATATGCCTAAAAATAAATAAGTACATATAATTTGAGTTTATTTTCATTAATATAAAAATTATTTAATGAGTATATTTTGATATCTATTTGATAATTCAATCAAATTAATAATTCAATCAAATTAATAATTTTTGGTCGTATATCATTCTTAGATATTGAAACTTAACTTCATTATTACCTACTTACTAACTCTTCTAATAAACGACATTTAAAAATATTTGTTGTGCAACAAGACATTTATCGATTTTGATTTTATAGTTTATTTTATAAATATTCAAATATAGTTTATAAAATTAGTGATGTGTAACAAGATATTTATAACTTTTCAAATAAATTGGTTTGATTTTATAAATATTCAAATATAGTTTATTTTCATTGGTAATATTTATTTATATTATATATTTTATATACTCGAATTTATAACACATATATTATTCTATGAGCGTAAGACGAGAATTAATTGGTTCACTACTCTGAACATTTGAAACTGAAACCGAATCGCTTCATATACAGTTGCGATTCAGAATTTTAATAATTTTTTACGCTTCAGTTTCCAGAACCCTCAATTACGATTCTTTTGAACACCTCTAATAATAACTATTAAAATCATTTTTACTTTACTTTAAAACGAATATGAATATATAAATTAAATTCAAATATATTCAAAAAATATATATTAAGTTGTTAGTACGAGTCTATTAATAGACATATTTACGAGGATTTAAATATATCAAGTTGTAAATTTATTTTTTCATTAATTTTAAAACGATTGCAAATTTATAATAAATAAGTCAACATAATTAACGGTTTTTTACTATGCATATTTATTATACGAATAAGTAGTTCATATATCTATGACAACAAATAATAATAAACGAAATGATGTCAAATACTTTTATAAATTCTATAAAATATTAATCCCGTCAAATTTCGACGGACAATAATTTAGTAATTATATAAAGTGTTTAAGAAATATCTCACTTACAACCTTTATTATTAGTAACATAAATTAAATTTTTATTTATTAATTAAAGTTAACTAGATTTTACATTACTAATTCAATTGCTCTAATTAACTAACAGGAATAAATTGATTAAATTAAAAATATTCATTATGTATGGCTATCCCATATATATGTTTCCCCTTACTTACCATAGAAAGATTGTATAGTTTCAAACGTTGCTTATGAATTACATTATGCATAACTACACTTCTATCAAATTATAATCCTATATTTAATTTAATTGAAAATTTTAATAAATATTTATCAAATTAAGAATTATTAAAGTATTAGTTATTACCTTAATTCTAAATATCACTAAATAATGAAATCTATTTATTTATTTATTTTAAAATATACATTGTTTATATTTAGGCTCAACCTATTTAATTAAGATAGATTACTTAACTAGGCATAAATTACATAGTTCTTGTACATAATATATTAGACCCAACCTTAATATGTTACTTTAAATTTAATCCAACAATTAAGCCCAATTGGTTTGTCCTATCTAATTAAGTGATGTATCCAATTATTTATCTACTAATTTAGCCCATGGAGTTACTAACCTAGTCCAGTTCTATGTCTTATTTGAAATTTTCTTCACACATTACACGCACTCATTCTTCTTACCCTTCCATCTTCTTTCTCCTCTATGTAAACAAAGAAATCGACACACACACACACACAATACCCACAACAGTCAACACCTACAGCCTAGCATCCATCGCCTCCGGTGGAAAATTGACCATCGCCGTTCGGAATGATAACAACTCGATTCTCTCTCTACCTCTGTTTCCTCTCCCCTTTGTCGTACATATAGCAACCCAGGTCGTTGCTGTCGCCGTTCGATGCAACTCTTGGTCATCTCATTCTGTATTCTCTATCTCCTAATTTTTTTTATTACCTGTTAATTATTTATTAAGCTTTATGTTTTCTGTACTAAAATTTAATTCTAAACTTATATAGGGTAGAGTTCAGGTAAAACAATGTCCATTTATTTTCATAGATCTAACAGCTGATATGAATCCCATTAAATTTGAAATTAACCCTTCTGGAGGCGTTGCATTGTTAAACAACAATGCAACGAGGGTGGTAAGTTTGTCCATTAATAGATTGACGGTTTATTATATTCAAATTTATTTTCATCCCATTAATTACGGAAACCGACTAAAGTAAGTTACCTAAAAAATCTCAACTTTACCGGTTTTGGTGGATTTTAAATTGATATGGATTCATAAATTACGCAACTGCAATAAAGAAAGAGAAAACCGTCGTTTGTTTATTGTTGCATTGTATAGTTGCATATTATGCATTAAACATATATGTAGTGTTGTATTGTATAGTTATGTAATTTGCATTATACATATATATATTATACTACCATTTAATTTTGGTAGTTGGAGAAATTTATGGAATAGCATAAACTTCCAAAATAATTGAAAATCTCTCTAATTTCGAATTACAAGAATTTTAATTGGGAAACGCAACCGGAAACAAGTCCACAACATGCAATACCGATTTACGCCATTTTCATTTCAATCAAACGTCTGATGCATTATGTTATATTTATTGATGCATTGCAGACTGTACAAATTATAAATTGGATGTGACTGAATGACAAAGCAATTTACATATATATGTCAATGCAATTTACGTGAATGTGTGGTACAACATAATATTATTAAATGGTACAAAGATGAAATAACATTGCAATTCACACGTATATGACAATGCAATCCATGTCTATATGTGGTGCAATGTGAAGAACAACAATCTATTTCGCAATAATCTTTGGCGGACAATGCAAAGCCGCCGCTGCCGCTCCCGCCACTTCTTGGCTCCGTTGCTCCGTCGCCCTCCCGATCTTCCTCAACATCATTCACATCTCCACGGTGCAGAAAATCCAATTCGAAATGAGACGAGCAATTCCTAATTAGTAATTGATAAAATCTCACAAAAACCATCACTCAAGCACACTAGTATGAACAAATAAACAGCAAAAGCAGTACCTCCGAATTGGCATGGCGGCGAGTCACCGTTGGCGACGACAAGACGAAGAATCGGTATTCTCCAAGAGAGAAAAATTAATTAGTAGAGGGAAGAATGAAGATATGATAATCCCTTAATTATCTCTTAGATTAGTAACTAATTAGTTGTCCACTCATTCTCTCTCTCATTTAAAAGTACTTGTTTACACTTTTCATCCTAATTATAGAATATTTTTAATAATTAAAAAATCGATAATTTTGGGACGTTAGATTATAAAAATGGAGGGCTGGGATCACTTCCTATTTTATACAAAAAAAAGTCACTTTGTATATATCTTAATTCTTCACTTTACACTTTATGATTCAGTAATTCAATAAAATTCCTAGTTCTTATGGAATATTTTGATTTAAGATGTTCAAGTTCATCCCTAATTCTATCCAGCAGATTATAATACATGAATTTGCAATCAAAAATGAAATCTTGAAGCTGTAAATATTGATAATTAAATCTAGTTACCATATAACTTACTTACGTTAGCTTTGTACAGTTTGGATGTTTTGGTTTCTACTTAATTCTCACCCTCTTTCCTTTTCTTTTTCTGAGAACGTTTGACTGCTATAGTGTGTCTTGTTTATCTTTACAGTAAATTTACAGTAAAGTGAAGGATAAAATTTGAGAAGATATCCTACCATCTAACATTGCTACATTTTTACTCTCTAAAGAGGACACGTGTTTGAGGCGGTGAAAAAATATGTTCCACCTGAATTTAAGGTGAAAAGAGTATCAAGTATTAATAACCACTAATGTGAAGAACTGCTAAAGAATTATATAAAATCTAAGATATTACAAAAATATTCTTAATGATATATAGATATATAATATATAATAATGGTGGGAGAAAGTATTTTTAATGATATATAGATATTTTTAAATTTTAATTATAAATTATGGAAGTATATTCTTTATAAAAATATTTTTTAATCATTAATTAACTAATTATATGGGAGAAAATAAAGAAACCAACTTATAAAATCACTTATTTGGAGCAAAAAGAAATTTAGGGTAAATTAGTATTCAATACAAATTAATTGCATATAATGAAATCAATTAATAATGAATTGGACCGATTTTTTATAATGAATTGATGACACACGTGGACATTTAACATCAGCCTAGCTAATGCAATTAATAATTGATGGTAATCAATGGTGTAAGAGCATTCATGTGTTGCTACTGATAGCATGTGTTAGATGTGTTACACATCATCAACTATTACCTTTTTTAATTATTTCAATTTTTTTTCAATATGGTACTATCTTAAATTTAATCAAATAGGCCCCACAATCATAATACTAATGGAAAATTAAAAAAAAATACAAAATTTTTGCAGTAATTTGAAGCAAATAAAGTTGGTGGGGTCCAACTTCATTTTACTAACTAGTTAGTATTTTTGCTATCCCTTTACTTTTGTGTTACCTCACAACATCATTCCACTATGACACTATCTTTTCCAAATCGTCAACTTTCCCAAAATACACCCCATAATGGATGCTCTAAATTTTCTTAAGTGGTCGCATTGAAAGCAATGGCCAGATCTTTATCCTCCTAAAGACACCGAATGTGCACAAATAAATACACAATAAAGAAAATTAATTGTTCCTTTGAGAAGTAGATTAGATTGTTTCTATCAAGTGTTCTAAAAGCCGGTTTAGGCGCTAGTTGGAATTTGACCGCTTAGGATGGTGGTCGGCTGTCTAGTTAGGATTGTCGATATTGGACGAGACAAATCGGGCTAGCTAGCTAGGGAATATTATATTCTATTTAGCATATTAGTTGTTTTTACTTTTTATTACGAATTAAGAAAAAAATTATGAATAATGTATTTTTATATAATTTTTACTTAGGATATACAAAAATATGAAAAAAATAATAATATTATAATTCAATTCTTCTAGGCTCCTGCCATGGTGTCTAGGCGCTAGTCCCACCTCCGCGCCCGACAAGCGACAAGTGACAAGCGACTAACGACTTTTAGAACAATGGTTTTAGTCCAGCTTTTCAACTTCATTTTCCATGTCGGATTAGCGATTATCTCTATACGAGTGATTTCCCAGTTATTGCATAGAAAATAACATCTATCTGACTTAGTGACTTAATTAATGACATAAATAACTTTCGCATGAATATGAACATGCGTGAAAGAAAATCAGAAACTTAGATTGTTGTGTGCCTATCAGTAATTTTTCATATTTGCATTATGTACATATATGACCCTACACTTTGATAATTCGCAAGCGACTTTTTTTTTTATTCTTAAAAAAATCTTAATCAAATGAGTTATTATTAAATAAATGGAATGTTTGCTCTCGTGGCCATGCATACAATCTAGATATATCATAGAATTAAAGGATTTGATATCAGAAAGTAATTCTGGTCAAAAGACTATTAAAGCAAATTAAACAATAAAATTGTGTGCAAAATAATTGTCAAGCTATGAATAGTAACTTTGAAATACAAGATAATCTAGATATCTATGATTATTATGTATGAAATTAAGATGGAAACTAAAGACGTCTTTGATAAGATCACTAGTGTTGAGTTGTTCTGTTGCTCATCGTTTTAACGAGAATCTCATTTTGGATTCAACTTTTAAATTTTTCGTTACGATTTGTAACTTATTCATTTATTTCAAATTTTCACATAGATCTCATTTTTCCGCAAATAATGTTGAGTTGTAAATGATATGGCTTACTAATACTGACGGGCTCGAAAGAAAGCGACGTCATTGTGTTCAGACCACGTCTCATCTTTAATTTGGGGATAATTTGATTTTGTTGGGAAAAAAATAATCAATCAATATATTGGAAAATGTAACTCAATCCCTCTCATTATTTATGACACGTTAATTTTGAGTATGTGTGATAGATGTACTAACAATGTATTAACTGAATAGCGAATCGTATGGTAAATATGCGTTTACAGAAAGTCCAGAATT
>JAPKLX010000270.1:229204-252626 GCA_026898415.1 Leonotis leonurus
TATACTTTTTTTCTAGCTAATATTCACCCCTATCAGCTTCTCCCCCCAAAAAGAGGTTCTCAGACGTTTCTTTTTATTTACCTCTGAGAACAAGCACTAATAAATTTGTTACTCTTTCTAAGATATAATTTTATCTCATCCTTTCTTTCTTTCCCTCTAATTTCGCTTGCCTCCAGTGACCACTATATCACTATCTAGCGTCTTGTCGTATCCGCAGTCATTTCATTATTTTATATATATATATATATATATATATTTTAGAGGGAAAACCCTCTGTTTCTAGGGAATCCAACTCTTTTCCCCGTCCTTTTCTCCTACTTTACGGTATCTCCTTCTCCATAAATCTCTACTTGTTTCCTAAACTTCCCTTTCTTATAAATGATATTCAAAACTGCATTTTAATGGGTTTTTTCCCCCGCTTTTTCTTTAGCCCTTAGTTACTATTCAAGTACGCTTATCCTCCTATTATCAAATACATTTACTGAATCGAGGTTGTTCATCTTCTTCTCCTATAGGTACTTTGCTTTTTACCCTTACTTCCATCTCTTTGTTTATCCATGGCTGGTCCCGATTTGAGGCATTTTCCCCCTTCTTCTGCTACTAAGAAAACCCTCCGTTCTTTAAAGAAGTTATTAGGTAGAACCAAAGGGTACTCCGTTCGCGTTCCTGCACTCGATGAACGCCCTAACAACGTACCTTTCCCGTCTGTTGTTCTTTGGAGAAAACAATTCGAGGGAGGCTTACGCCTTCCCATCCCTTCCTTTTTCTGTGATATATTTAGTAAATACGACATCCCGTTTAATCAATTGAACCACATGTCTATACGGAAGGCCGCGTTTTTTCATATCTTTTTATCGCTTTTCGGGTTTGAGGACACTGCTAATCTCTTCTTTGATATTCATCGTTTAAAAAAGAGTCCTCCTTTCATTTACTTCTCCCCCAACCATCATTGTGACATATACGGCAAATATCATAGTCTTGATAAGGGCTGGTATGGCGAGTATTATGTGGTTACGCCCCCTGAGGGCGATAATTGGGATTTCCCCGTCTTCCCTTTAATCCAGGACTTGTCCCCTATTCGATTCGACCAGGGAGGGTCTGGTCTTCCTACTAGTATTTCTTCCCAAATTCGGGAAGCTATAAATACTTCTCAACTTCACTCCCTCGTAATCCCTTTCACCAAAAGCTCTGTCGTCCTTTCGTACTTTGACCTTCATCCCGGTCTCCAATGGGAACCTTCAATGGGTATAGCCTTTTCCACTTCTCTTTTTAATATTTCTGCCTTTTACGTCTATTTCTTATTTATAACTTCGAGTGTCTGCTGTTATAGATATGAGTGAGTTTGATAAGTTAAGTGAAGCGGCTCGTGCCCGGGCTGCTGCTTTCATGACAGCTCGTTCGGCTAGAAAAGTAAATTCTTTGACTCGAGGGGCAAGTGGCTCCCACACTCCTGCTACAGAACCTCATCCACATGGCTCCATTGCCTCCGCAGAGCAGAGCTCAACTCCAACTGATCTCCGTACTCCCCAAGGGTCCATAGCGCACAGCGCTGCTCCCAGCGAACCTAGAGCTCTTCTTATCGCTCCAAGCTCTACTCCTTCAATGCTTAAAACTCCTCAGTCCTTCCCCGGGCATGGTATGAATCATTCCTTCCTTGCCTTTCTCATATTAGCGATTCCTCTTACCTTCTTCCTTATGTTGTCAGAGACCGTTTCCGCCAGTTTTGCCGCAGATCTGGCCGCAGTTATTATACTTCCCGGTCATTCCTCAACGCCCGTTGAAGCCCCTCACTTGGAGGTCTCAGTTCAGAACCTTGACTATAATTCTGCCTCCTCGGGCTCCAAAAGATCAACGACCAGAACTTCACTCCCTAACCGTCCAGTGAAAAAATCAAAGACTTTTCTAGCCTCCGATTGTGTTGAGATTACGTCTCTCCTCGATTCGCCTAAAGCGCCCAATCTTGACGTGGCTCCTCCTTCTCTTGACACCAACTCCCGGCACCCTCCCCACAAACGTGTGACTGAAGCTGCCCGGGTACTCGACATTTCCTTTCCCCCATGTGTCTCTACTTCCCGTACGGACCAGAGGCCCCTTATAGAGTTCTCTGGCTCTTGTCTCAACGCCTCTGATGTCGAAGGCGCACGTCTTCTGAATTCTTTACCTAGAGAAGAGGACTGGATCAAACTCCTCTCCGTTTCTAGCTCTGCCCTGGATCGTAGAGCGGCTCAGCATGAGTTACAGGTGCCGCGATTATTTTGCTTATTCCTGATATAATAAATTTCTGTTATCCATCTATCTTAGTTTATAGACCTTAATCTCGTGGTTGCACATTTTCCATCCGACCTAGGCTCAAGCTTGTCGAGCTGCCCTCAGCAGTCGAGCCGTTCGTTACGACGACACTCGTCGTGCCCTCAACACTTCCGAAAGGGAGAAACAGCTTCTTCGAGAGCAACTGCAAGGTCTGACCGAACTTAAGAAAAGCTTTCAACATCTGGAATCGAGTTATAAGGCTTTGGAGAATAGAAATAAAGAGTTGGAAACGAGCTTAGAAGAGACCAAACTACAGGTCAATGATGCTCTTCAGAAGCTAGAGCATGAGAGGATTGCTCACAAACTAGAGCTTGAGAAAACTGCTTCCGAGGCCTTTGCAAAAGGCTCTGCACATGTTGTTCAACAAGCGCGCCTGGATGGTGAAAAAATAGGAGCTGAGCTCTGCAGAGCCAACATTCTTGCGTTGTCTCCGGGTCGGCGTCTATTTCAATCTATCATTCAACATCTTCCCGAAGCTTACCTTCGGTCTACCCACTTTCGTGACCGCCTTATCGAGCCATTAGCTCACTGGGCCTTGGTGGCTATCGCCGAGACTTGCGACCAACTCGGCGTGTCCGAAAAAATGGAACAAATTAATATCGACCCTGTTCTTTGTTTGATGCTAACAAATCCCCCCAACTTTAGAGAGAGACCAATCGCAGGGTCTGGAGTTCCCTTGGTATCTTGACACGTTAAAAATAGGTGTCCAAGAATTCCTTCAATCTGACTCTGCCCAGGCCGAGATTAATCCTTCTCAGGTCTGCCCTTACATCCCTGCAATCGAAGCAGCGCCTGAGGATTTGGAGAGACTTCGTCTTCTTCTGACCCAGGTGAATAGATTTCTGATCATCATATTATTATTTTTTTTATAATAATCTTCTCTTCTCCTTATTTTGTGCTATGTTGCTTTCTGCTTTATCTTAAAACAGCCAAAGGATGATGACAAAAATGGCCAGGATGCGAAGGTTTCTGAACGCGATGAGACGGCGCGTGTTGTGTCTACCACTCCATCCGGGCCAGCAGCTAATGTAGCAAACAATCCAGAATCAACTAAGACTACGAAGTCATCCTCACCCAGAACTCCGGGGGTCTGATTATGCCGTCTTTGTTCCAATTTCGGAATGACGCTTTTGTCTTTTCTTAAATACTTTTTCGAATTGTAGCAGCATGTTTTGTTTTGCTTCTGACCTTGTATTGTCGCCTCATTGACTATTACTATGTAAATTTGCAATGTTTCTTATTCCGACCTCTAGTTTCCTTTTATTTGTGTAGATGTGATATCAAATCTGTCCTTTCAAAATCTTATCTTTCTTGGGATGTGCGATGCTAAAATCGGCTTTTCTCCATCAATGTCTTGTCTAGTAATCCGTTTCATTTCCCATATTATGGCAACTCTATACTATCACCTATTAAATAGGGTTGCTTTTCACATAACGCCAATAATCAAACGTCGCTTCTTCTTCATTCTTCATTTATGTACTTACATTTTCTTACTACCTCATTTTCCCTTCATTTTTTCTCTAATTCCTTTTTCTTATCTTCGTTTCTCCATGTCCTCACCTTCAGAGACCTTGAAACGCCTGGCTCGCAATAGGCTTGCCAAATTGCTGGCCAACAAATCACCTACCCAACGGGAAATCGAAAACTTACAGCAGGAAATTATTAACCTCAGATATCAAGTTGAACAATATGAGGAACTGTTACAAGCTTCAGAGCATCGTGTGAAAACTCAACAGGGTATCATACGAAGTCTTGAGATAACCCTAGAAAAGGAGCATGAGAAACACGTTAAAGCTTTGACTAGCGTGGCCGCCGAGTCCTTTCACAAAGGATTGACTTCAGAGAGAGTGTCCCAAAGTCGGAGGGCTTTTCTTCGGGGAGAGAAAAAGGGTGCGAAATTATGCCGCAATCATATCCTGGTTTGTCCTGCCGGTCAGAATCTTATGCGCCGTATGGTGGCTGATCTCCCCGAGGCATATCTACATTCCGATGATTTCAAAGAGCGCATGGCAGATGCCTTGGCTAACTGGGTTGTTGAGGCTATTACGGAGACGTGTGATCAACTCGGAATAGCTGAACGTTGGTCTGAGGTGGATGCCTCGAAGGTGCTTTCTTGCATTCTGGATCATTTCCCAGGCGTGGAGGCCAACGTTGCTACGTCTAGTGATACTCATCTCTGGTTTCTTTCGACCCTAAAGAAAGCGGCAGCAGAATTCATTAACTCTCCCGCCTCCTACAGCAGTAGTGACCTCCCTATGGGATTGACTTTCTTGCCTGTCCGGTCCGAGAATCCCGATGAGATCACTCGCCTCTGCCATCTTCTTCGCTTTGTAAGTTTTCCATAGAGGTTTTTACCTCCTTTTATTATGTTATTATATTTGTAATTATGTTTCCGTTATTTTGACTTATGTTCAGAAGAAGAAAACCAAAGGAAAAAATGAGGCTTCTGGATCGGGAATAGGTGACCGCTGTTTGCAGACCTGAATTTCTGGGAGATCTTCCCTTTTTGCTTGCTATTGAAAACATTTCAAACTTATTTTAATACTCCTCGTACTTAACTCTTGTGATGTGTTTTTATTTTTCGTTTTGGCTGTTTTAAACTTGGATGGTGGTGTCGTAATTTCCTTTTGTTTATCGTGTAGTTGTTTACTCCTCGTTTACTTGCATACTGTTTATGTTTAATCTCAAAACATATAGTCTTTATAGAATTGCTCTGTAGGACTCCCTAATCTTCATATAACCTCCAAGCATATAGTCTACGTTCTAACTATGAAGCATACATTCAAAGAGATACAAAACATCTAGGGGAAATCCTCCCAGAGGTGTATTATTTATGTATTTTAAAAGACTATTTATGCGTAGAATTTCTTTAGAGCAACAATGTTCCATGGTCGGGGTAGGTCCTTTCCCTCATGGTCTGTAAGGCGGTAGGCTCCTCCCCGCAGCACTTCCTTCACGACATATGGGCCCTCCCAGTTTGGCTCGAGTTTTCCCGTTGGTTTTAACGCATCTGCTCTGCGTAGCACCAGGTCTCCCTTTTCGAATCCTCGCTTTACCACCTTTTTGTTGTAGATATTCTGAATCTGCTTCTTATAAAGTTCGATTCTCTTGCGAGCTAAGCTTCTTCTTTCATCTATCAAATCTAGTTCTTCTCTCAACTTTCCCGTGTTTTCAAACTCCTGATAGTTCAATATCCAAGGAGATTCCATTCCTATTTCTGCTAGCATTACTGCTGTCGAACCATATACCAGATTGTACGGTGCCTCTCCCGTAGAGGTCTTGGGTCTGGTCCTGTACGACCACAGAACTGAATCTAATTCTTCTGTCCATTTCCCCCGTAACCCATCCAATCTAGTTTTAATCCCCTCGAGTAGGGTCCTATTAGTCACCTCTACCTGACCGTTAGCCTGTGGATGCGCCACTGATACGAATCTCTGGGTTATATTCATTTCCTGGCACCACCTCCGTATCTTGCCAGAGCTGCCTTTCCCAAGGCCTCTGGCCCTTCTTCCCTCTGTCCTGTCCTTAGATATTTCACTATTGGTATCCTCAAGTCACTTTCACTAGTTATGGCTGCAGTTTCCAGTGCTAAGGTTCTTTGTTCAGCCATTAATAGCGTTATCTCCCCTTGCCATGTATGATCCACAGAGCTAGCAATCCTTGCCAAACGATCTACTTCAACGTTTTCTTCTCTGGGAATCTGAATGATTTCAAATTCGTCAAAGTTTCTTTTTAGATCCTCAATTTGGTTTCCATACCAGATCATTTTCTCCTCCTTTCTTTCATAAGTTCCCAGCACTTGTTGGGCGACCAATTGAGAATCTGAATATGCAATTACTTGCTGGGCCCCCAACTCCTTGAGGATTCTCATGGCTCTGACCAAAGCTTCGTATTCTGCCTCGTTGTTAGTGATCCTGAAGTTGAATTTTATTGCGAAATGAATTCGTTCCTCTTCTGGTGTAATAACGAGTATCCCTACTCCTGCCCCCTCTTTTGTAACGGATCTGTCCACATAGACCTTCCAAGCTTTCATTTCCTGCGGTCTGGTTGACTCCTGTACAAAATCCGCCAGAGCTTGTGCCTTTATTGCCACCCTATTTTCGTATTCTATATCATATTCTCCCAGCTCTACTGCCCATTTGACCATTCTTCCTGATAAATCAGGTCTCCCCAGTATCTGCTTGAATGGGAGGCCAGATCTAATTCTTATCTTATGTGATAAGAAATAAGGTCTAAGCCTCCTTGCCGCGATCATGATTACAAGAGCGGCCTTTTCAATTTCCGAATATCTCAGCTCTGCCCCCTGTATCATTCTGCTTACGTAATATACATGCTTCTGATGTCCTTCGTGCTCTCTTAACAGGACTGCGCTCAATGAGAATTCTCCTACTGCAATATATAGGAATAAATCCTCACCAGGCTCTGGCTTAGTTAACAGAGGTAAAGCGACCAGATGTTGTTTCAATTCCTCAAATGTTGTCTGGCATTCCTCCGTCCATTCGAATTTAGATCCTTTCCTCAGTACTTTAAAGAAAGGGAAACAACGTTCTGCTGACTTAGCAATGAATCGACTTAGCGCTGCGACTCTACCATTTAATCTCTGTATTTCCCTCATGTTCTTATGTGGTGACATGTCCAACACAGCTCTGACTTTAGCTTGATTAACTTCAATGCCCTGAGGAGTAACCATATATCCCAGGAATTTTCCCGACTTAACACCGAATGCACATTTGGCAGGATTCAACTTCAGACCAAACGCTCTAGCCCTTGAAAAGACTTCTTCTAGATCTGTAGTATGATCTTCCTCTTTCATACTTTTAACCAATATATCCTCTACATATACCTGCATATTCCTGCCAACACTACAAAAAAAAAACATCTTCTGGCGACGGAAAAATCCGTTGTTAGGGGAAGAAATCCGTCGTCCCGGGGGGCTAGCGACGGACTGGCGACGGATTTTTTCCGTCTGTATTTTGTTCGTCGTTAGCCCCTCGGACGACGGAAAATACAGTCCGTCGTTAGTCACGACGGACTAAAATCCGTCGTCAGAGTCTGCCGGAGACCATTGACGGCGCCGGAAAGCTAACGACGGATTAAATCCGTCGTTAGTGGCGACGGACTGCAGTCCGTCGCCAGGTAATTTTTTTTTTTATTTTAATAAATAATTTTATTTTTTTCTTATTCATTACCTAAAACGTGTCAGAACAAACAATACAAACATATTTCAACATTGAACAATTATTTAAAATTGAACCAAATCAAATGAAATTCAAAATGAACGCGGATTTTATATAATGAACAAAATAAATAATTGTATCAGTAACATCCCACGACAAACCAAAAAATAAAATAATAGTAAATGTATCGGTAGCATCTACGAATCGTAGTCATCATCAGGAGGAAACTGGGGAGGGGCATCAGACGGGGGAGGCTGATAAGAGGGAAAGAAGGGTGCACCTCCCTGCTGAGATTGCATCCAGCGCATCATCTCGGCATGCTGAGACTGCATGAGCGCCATCTGCTGAGCCAATCTCTGCTGCTCAGCAATGTACTCACGGCGCTCGCGATCCTGCTCCTCGACTCGGCACCGCAGCTCCTCAACCTCGTCTCTGGATGGGCGTGATGCGGACGAGGATCCCCCAAATCTGGATGCTCTCAAGGCCTTCGCCGCGCCTCCCGTGCCGAACATCCTCTTCTTCTTGTCCGGGCCACCAAGAACCTCCAGATACAGCTCGTTGATGTCGACTGCATCGTGGTCCCCTCAGGTAGCTGGGCCCGCTCCTCGTCAGCACGGCGAAACACCTCAGTCTGCATGCATGTAAACGAGAAATGAACATTTGTCAGTATACATATTATAAATATTGAAAATCTAATACATATATATATATATATTAGATTTAAATTAAAACTTACCGCTATCGCCGCAGATTTCGGATCGGTGTATGTCCCGTCCGCATATCGATGCTCGTCCAGAAAGGAGTCGAACATGCACGAAATGGGAGCTACTCCCCTCTCACGACCTTATGCATCAAATCACAATGGAGTTGTGTCATTGAAACATGTGTATATGAATTAAAATTGTACCACATAATTATAATTATTATTTAAAGTATATTAATTATTACCTTTTCCTCAGCTCGTTCCATGACCGACTTGGATCCTCCCCTATGCTTGATAGGACCAGTACCCGGTCCCTGAGGCTCAGACAACCGGTTGCGCCTCGCTGCCTGGGATTTGGCCACAACGTCATCCCGGGATCAGTAAGCGAGCCAACCCATCCAGACATCATCAGTCCACCACCCAGGTTTCCCACCTCTGGGTAGCGGATCATTCCTCCTCCTCTTGATCCCACAGATATAATCATTATATCTCTCCCGGATCTTATCATACCATAACTCCCGAATCTTGGCATCGAGTGTCGGTTCCCAAGTAAATTTTTTCTAGCATTGAAAATGTATGTTAGAAATTATAGTTATAAGTTATAATTAAGAATGAATTTGAAAGGTTTAGTAAATTTTCGAACCTTAAACTCCTCCCAATATCGCTGTCTCACGTCCTCAGGCGTGAGCTTCCAACTGTAGCCAGTCGGGTCAAATGTAATCTGCCGGGTCGGCATGCGGGTAAAATCCCCTGCATAAGTAATTTTAAATTGATTAAGTTAGATTTTTGAATAACTAATTAAATAATTGTCAAAATTGAAGATGTGATTGCATTTACGTACCCCAGCTCACTCACAGAGAGAACACAGTCTCCTGTGGGTCTACGCTCTCTTTGACCATCAGTGTCAGAGCCAGAAGACGGACCGCCTATCTGTATGCCACCAATATGGTGGCTCAGCCCGCCGGTCCCGGACTCATATCCAGATGATGAGCCCGGGGAACTACCCCGTCCAAAGGATAGCTGTGAACGGCGTGAACCCCTACCACGAGGAGTCCCCACATCCTCTCGCCGACTGTAAGACATCTATTATGTTGAAAATAAATAGATAAATAAGATTCATGATAATGAAAGTAAAATTAGTTACGGACTTGGCAAGACTATTAGTTTTGTATTAATTAAATTACACATTTATTAAGGAAATTTTTTTTGTGATAATGAAAGGAGATTGTTTTATGTAAGTTGAATAGAGAAGTTGAATCATTTGGAGTTGAATAGAGAAGTTGAATCTTTTGGAGTTGAATAGAGAAGTTGAATCATTTGGAGTTGAATAGAGAAGTTGAATCTTTTGGAGTTGAATAGAGAAGTTGAATCATTTGGAGTTGAATAGAGTAGTTGAATCATTTGAAGTTCAATAGAGTAGTTGAAGCATTTGGAGTTCAGTACAGAAATTGAATTATTTGGAGTTGCATAAAGGGCGATAATGTATTGGTAAATTATTTGGACTTTAATAGAGAGAGGGAATGTAATGCCCCGCTCTTTCAACCCCGATCTAACTCGTAATAATTCATCGGATTAGATGTTCTTGTATTGGAATTATAAAGTTATGACTTTAAAGTTTATTCTTAGTAACCTAGTACTATTAAAAACTTGCATGAGTTAGAGTTATTAAGGCAAACTCGATTCGGATTTAACAAGTGGTTGAAGATATTTCACTTATAAATAGTCATATATTAATTATTTGAATGTGGATATAATTAATGTGTTAAAAGATGATAACTAGTAAATGTGAAATAACTTATTGAAATTTCTTGGAATATGAACACTTTAAAATTTGGGGCACAACCACACGTGATCAAGTGTGAATTAGGAAAATACATATGTATGTATATATATATACACTATCGTAGGTAACAACACATTAGGTATACAAATCCCTTGAAATAAAAAAAAGAAAGTATGATAGAGTCAAACCCTACACAAATATATGCAGAAAATCTGCAAAGCTACCATAGCTAACACTAGAAAAATTAGGCTGCAAAGATTCCAATGAAATCTGCAAAATCTCCTAAAAGTGGTAACAATACGAATTGGACTTTAAAAAAAAAAAAAAAAAAGAAAGAGAAAGGTTAATACCTCAAATGGAAAGCTAAATTCTAAAACAACTAGACTAGAAGACTATATAGAAAACTAAGGTAAAAGTAAAGAAAGGAAAAGAGTGGGACTAAAGTGATGCTTCTCGAACAAAGAGGAGACAAGCAGCTGTCTTTCTCCTGCACCATTCCATACTGCCAACCTGTAACAAAGAGACAAATAAGAGAGGTTAGCTGCATTTCATAACAAGACAATAGGAAGCTTAAAGCTACAATACAATCAGAGGAAAAGGAAAAGAAAAGTAAAGCTGCTACAACAAAAAGTCTGACAACTTGCATAATCTGCAATATAAAACAGAAACGTATTCAATGCGAATCATATAATATCAATAGGAAAGAGACCAGACCATCAAGCCATTCTATAAATACCTTTCTTCCCAAACTGCCTAAACCTCTTAGTTTTTACAATCAACCTCCACACACACAAAGTTCAGCAAATGAACATTTAGCAAATTGGAGAGGAACTAAAGGAGATTCTGCCCATTACCAAATTCAGTCCAGCAAGTGCGTTTTAAGGTAATCTAGACTTGAACCACAACTCTTAATGTCATTCGTTCCCTATTAAGTTTTATGTAAGATTTTAGGACACTAACCAAACACATGTTCAAAGATTTCAGTTCACTAATTTCTTAACCCTTATGTTCAAAACTTCAATATATACAGAACATAAAAATTTAAAAGCCATTGGTATACTCCATAAGAATTTACCTAAAGATGTCATTAGCAAATTAGTATAAGATACTTTCCCTTGAAACTATAGTGATAAAACGTGAGGTAGCAATTATAACTCTTAGAATGTACCTATTCACTATTATTAACAGACTTAAACTCCACTCCTAAGCTTTAAGTTCATTATTTCAGATTACTTAGCTTGAATAAGGTTAGTATATGTGTTTAGGAACAACGATCACATTTTACATATGTTCTAAATCTTAACAGTTACAAAGCTGTGGAGAACTTTAATGAATTAGTCCTAGAAATGCATACTAGGACAGTATAATAACCGTAAACCAAATCTCCAAATTTAGACTTTCATGGCTTAAACTCAAATTTAAGGACTTCAGAACTTAAGACTTCTCCTTACTGCAGATTTTCAGAACGTATACCTGTAGTCATATACCCAATTTCAGAACGTAAACTTATAGCTGAATATACGAATTTGGAAATGACATGAGGTTAAGATAACAAAATATAGAACTTAAAACCCACATCCAAATCATGAATAGAAAGCAAACTGCAAGTTAACTCTCTCAACCAAACAGAAAGCTTAGAAGTAAACAGGTCACTTAGCTAAAATCTTGGGTGTCTCGAGAGCACCGAAAACTGCTTTTGTCTCCAGGGACAGAACCCGACCAAACCATCCCACCTAAACCACCCCAGCTTGAGAATTTAAAAGAAATCAGATTCAGTTCATAGAACAAATTAGACTAACTATTAACACCACCACATTAAGTATTTAGAAATCTTAAACACAATCAATCTGATTTCAAATAAGAAATCTGAGCATACAGGGAGAAGTATAAAATAAAGGATTCACGAAATCTCAGTCACTAGCAAAGAAAACATCTTTCTGTTAAATTAGAAATCTGCCCAACAACACATTTTAAGCTTTAATCCCACATAGATTAAAACATGCAGATTAGGAATTTGACAATTATAAGGTAAACCCTATAAATAAATAAGAAAGGGGAGCAGAGAGAAGGTAGAGAGAGTTATACCTGAATGGGAAGCAAGACGACAGTGAGGAGCTCCGCTGGGACCGCTTACAGTCGTCGAACGAAGAAAGGAGGGAGCTCGAGGGCGATGCTGGGGGCGAGTCAGCGGCAGCGAGGCCTCGGTAAGGCCCCATCACCCAGGACCGTGCTGTACTGTCAGCCCGAACCAACCGTTCCCACCCTAGCCATCCAGTCGAGATCTCTATAGCAAGAAAGAAACAAAATCTCAATCGGTAGAAACTAGAACGAAAATCTGAAGTAAAATCACATTTAAAATTTTTAAGTAAATCAAAATGTGGAAGAGGAAGTGAGAGAGATGGGAGGGAGATTCACCTCTAGCGAAGGAAACGACGCTACGGTGGCGAGGGAACTCCGAAGCTCTGATCAACCCCAGCTGAGGACCCAGCCGACGCGAGGAGGATAATTCGAAGGAAATGGCGCGGGCTGGAACCCGATCGGAGAGAAGGGGAGGCACCGGTAATGTGTCGAAGAAGGAAAAGAGAAGTGAGAAAGAAGAAGGAAAGGAAGAAGGATTGAGTTTTGGGGATGGAAAGTGTAGTCGGCTAGTAGGAAAGAATTTAGGGTATGATAAGCTTGAGTTAAAGTTATTGGGTTGGGTCTTATTAGGATAGGTTTTAAATTATGTATGTGTCAAATTAGTATAGGGCCAAATTCTAAATAATTATGGGCTAAAATATGAAAATCTCATGGGCCAAAATAATCAATGTTAAGAATTAAGTATTTGTATGTAATATTTAAATCGGCCCTAAATAATGAGATCAATTAAGCTATGTTTAAGAGATGGGATTAGTAGTATTATTTCCAATCTTAATAGATTATAAAAGAGTATTAATTAAAACTAACTAGTAGATTATAAAAGAGTATTAGTTAAATTTAAACTAATACTGGGCCAATCTAATTAAGATCCTGTAAGGGCTAATTAGTAGAATGAACCTGGGGCCCGAAAGTTAATTGGGTTAAGTAGAACAAATAAATTTAAATGGGCCAGAAGCTAGTTAATGAATTAGAATGTTGGACCTATTTAATTAAATTAAAGGATGAACTTAATAAATTCTAATGGGCTAAGAAATCATTAATTAATCCTAATTGGATTAATTATTCGATTAAGGTGATGATATTTAATTTAATTGGGTTAAGTCCAAGAATAGAATTTTAAGCTACATTGGAAGACTTAATTAATTAATTAATTTACCAAATTAGAATTTAATTGATTAATTAGAATTTAATCATAAGAAATGATTAAATTATAAATCATGCTTATAGTGTAACAATTAAGATTTAATTAGCTTAATTAGAAATTATTTATCTCGATTTAAGGATCGCGATATTAAATTAGAAATGTCTTTAGTTATAATTATTTATTGGGTACAAGTAAATTCTCAAACCATAGCTCAATTTAGAAATCATCAAACGACGCCTCTAGAAATCAACTCCTAGACTCGTATGGTAGTCAAGCTAAAAGACCGAGAATAATTCTCAAAATAGCTAAAGATAATACTTCCTTACACCTGAAAGTATTGGATATACCTGAGCAATGTATCTCACCCGAGATTTATTTAAAGGTTGCGACGAAAGGTTGAAACCGCAGTTTGAGGACGAGACCATCGTCATTAAAGGCTATTCAAGTAGGCTTTCTTACTTTATAAAAATATATGTGTGCATGTTTTCAAAATGAAACGAGATATTTGCAAAGCACTGTCTTGCCATAAATGTTTCGATTTATGTATGACGCCTATCTGTTATATTTGTAATCGAATTCGGGTTCTAGTGGGTAAGCGTCTCCACTCGAACTAGTGTACACAAAGGACTGTGAGTCAGCGAAAGGTTGACCGGTCAAGTGTCTGTGGGAAGTGGCCACTTCCCCGACACAAAGAACGTTCAGATATGGTTGATTACAAAGAACTAGGACAGGCCTGTCAACTCAAGATTTTACAAGAAATGATTTTAGTGAACATAGGTGCTTTAGAGACAAAAATCCCTATGTTTCACTTGCAAATGGCATGACAGTTATATATGTATGTGTGCGATTTTGGCATGTGTCTACTGAGTACTTCTGTACTCAGCCCTGCATGTATTTCTAAACGTGCAGGTTGAGCGGTGGTGAAGGAGGAGTGCTGCGTTTGGCTTTTTGTCGATCTCTTAGTATTTGACTCTTGGGGGTTCTGCATGTCTTCATACATGTAGAGCTTATTGCGATCCATATGTCTTTCCGCTGCAAGTTTGAGATCATTAAGTATTAAAAACGAGACTCCAGTTCTTTCATATTATGTTGAATTGTATTGAGCCTAAGACTCAAGTCCTTTTATAATTCATGTGTAATGAATTATTTGATGTGTTATAAGGATGTTGTTCGGTTCAGCCTCGTTCTAGTTTCCCCACTTCTATCCCCGTTTCTTTAATCCCTTCCCTAGTCACGGTTTCCCCGACTTTACTATCCTTAGTGAAGGGCGGGCGTGACAGGGAATATCCTTACGTTTAAAATGTTTTGTACGTCATTGATTTGCATTTATGAATTACATGCTCATGCTTAGATTGTTTGATGCTACGCATTAGGAGATCACGATCATTTGGGTCATTAATTAGAGTTACATGCATGTTAGAATCAAGATTTTTATATGCGATTATTTAAACTATTTAAGTAATTGTGTCTAATCTAACCAAGTCAGCTAAGGTCATCAAACTATCCCAACATGCATGTCATATAAATATATATCATCAAAACATAACAACAACTCGTGCATCTCATCAAATTATCACAACATGTAAATCGAAATACAACGAGGTTCGTAGAACAATTACTCATCATATTGGGAGACGATCCTTAAGACATAATCAAAATCTATCTCAAAGGGAGAAGATCCTTAAGAAATTAATTATGTTTATCCCAATGTCAAATACAACAACTATTAATCTAAATTAAGATAATTAATAATCTTAAACAAACTTGACCTAAACAATTTATTACGTCTAACCAAATATATTTAATTACCTAATTATTTACATTTAATTAACCTAAGTAATTAAATAAGTATATAATTATAATTTAATTACCTTTCACCGAAGTAGAGATCGCCGGAGCGGCAGAAGGCGGCTCGAAAAGGCTGAGAGAGGAGTCGGGAGGCGACAGGCGTAATTGAAGAAACCCTAATTAAACAATTTAAACATATAATTAAACTAACGCTCAATTAACAAATTAACTAATACTAATTAACAATTTAAACACTAAATTATTTCAATATTCAATTTGGTTAGAGTAATTGAACAATTAAGTAAACATAGTAAGTTAATCTAATTAACAAATTTAATTAAAGTAATTAAATTCTAATTAACATAAACTAATTAACAATTAAATTAAACTAATAAACAATCTAAACTAATTAAATAATTAAACTAACTATCGTATATATACTAATTAACAATCTAAAATAATTAAAGTAATGGAACTATCTTATATATACTAACTATCTTATATATACTAATAATTAAACTAACTATCTTATATTTATTAACTATCTTATATATACTAATTAGCAATCTAAACTATGTTATATATACTAATTAAATCATTAAACTAACTATCTTATATATACTAGTTGGGAACTATCTTATATATACTAATTAACAATCTAAACTAGTTAAATAATTAAACTAACTAAATTAATAACTTATTAAACAATTTAATTAATTAATTAAACCTATATTAATTTACATTCTCAACTAATTAAATAATTAACTATAAAATTAACTTATTTAAACAATTATAACACTAACCAATTATTCAAACTAACGCTAATTAATTCAAAAAAGTCAATTAAACATAATCAATTATTCAAACTTATAACACTAATTAATTCAACCATATTCTTAATTACACATAATTATCAAATTAACTATAAATGACATTAACTAATTAGCAATTAAATTAAAGTAAATAAAGTAATTAAACCTAGCTATATAATATTAATTAACAATATAAACTAATTACATAATTAACAATTAAATTACCTAATTAAACCATAACCTAATTAATTAATCTAATTAAACACTAAACCATAATTAATTAATTAATCTAATTACACAATTGAAATACACTAACCTAATTCCGGCAGAGGCTCGGCAGTGGTTGGCGGCGGGGGCGGCGACGGGCAGAGGCTCGGGTTGGTGGCCGGCGGCGTTGGGAAATGGAGGGCAGCGCGTGGAGGGGCTGGGGCTGGCGGCAGGGCCTGGGGCTGGGGCTGGAGTACGGCAGGGGCGGCGGCAGCGGGGAGCAGGTGGTGGGCGGCGGCGAAACGGGTCGAGAGAGAAATAGAGTAAATAAAGGGAAAAATCACGAAAAATAGAAGAAGATCTAGTGGAAGGATCAAACCTGGACTCCGGTGGTGGAATATCGCTGTTGGAGGTTGGAATCGCCGGAGGTAGGGTTTGGATGGAGGCTGCAGTCGACTTAATCAGTTTGGGGAGGAAGACGCGATTTAAAATGACCTGGCGACGGACCTAACGACGGATAGAGTCCGTCGTCAGGCAATAAAAATAATTAAAAAAAAATTAAAAAACTCACGACGGACTAACGATGGACGGAGCTAACGACGGACACGTCCGTCGTTAGATTTGGCGCCAATATACGCGCGAAAAAATCCGTCGTCAATCCGTCGTCGAGTCCGTCGTCAAGCTTTTTCGTTGTGGTCGTCGCGAGTCCGTCGCGAGCTAGCTACGGACTTGAAGTCCGTCGTCCCATCCGTCGCCTGTTTCATATTTTTTTGTAGTGCAATCTGGCTTTGGAACACCTTGTCCATCATTCGTTGATAGGTCGCTCCCGCATTTTTCAGACCAAAGGGCATACTAGTATAACCGAATGTTCCCGCACAAACTCCAAAGGCAGCTTTCGGCACATCTGCAGGATCCATTTTAATTTGATAGTATCCCTGGTATGCATCCATCATTGATAATAGCTGGCACCCAGATGTGGAATCCACTAATTGATCAATTCTGGGAAGGGGTTAATGATCTTTCGGGCACGCTTTATTTAGATCTCTAAAGTCGTTACACATTCGCCATTTACCATTATTTTTCTTAACCATAACGGCATTGGAAAGCCAGATGGGAAATTGCACCTCTTTAATATGTCATGCTTCTAGCAATTTCCTCACTTCTTCCCTAATGACTTCATCTTTTTCGGGTCCAAATTGTCTAAGCTTTTGTTTAACAGGTTTTACAGAAGGATCCACATTGAGAGAATGCATCGCCACTTGTGGACTAACCCCCACGACGTCCGATGAAGTAAAAGCGAACACATCGGCATTTTTTCGTAGACAATCTATCACCTGCTTGGGATACTTTAATTTTGTCCCAATTTGAGTAACGTATCCTACCTTCGGGGGATAGAGTTCTATAGGCAGGAGTTCTTCCACCGGAATTATCTGTCGTGGCGTATCCTCCTCTGTGTCGTCCTCCCTCCTTTTTCGCTTCTCCTCCCGTCCCGCTGACCTCTGTCCTTCTTCGTTAGGTGGGATGACTTTCCTTTTAGCTTCTCCCTCTTTCATAGATTGCAGATAACATTTCCGGGACATATCTTGACACCCCAGAACTTGGCCTACCATGTTCCCGACGGGAAATTTCATCTTCATATAATACGTAGAGACTACTGCTTGAAAATTATTCAAAGCGGGTCTACCAATAATAGCATTATAGGACGATGCAGTATCGACTATGAGGAAGTTACAAGGCCTTGCCATCATGACTCCCTCCTCACCAAGTGATAACGTTAGCATTACTGCTCCCAGAGGTAGAATCATTTCCCCAGCAAATCCATGTAAGGCCGTGTTAACTGGACTTGCACTTAGTCCTGTATCCAATTGTTTAAAACAATCCGCAAAAATGACGTTCACAGCACTTCCCCTATCCACGAATATCCTTTTCACATCATAGTTCTCAATTCCGGCCGTAATCACTAACGCATCATCATTAGGGCGGAGAAGGGGTCTGTAATCTTCTTCCTCAAAGGATACTTCCGGGGATATGCGGTGTTCCTTCACATGCATGATTTCCCTTTCGGCCAAAAATTTTCTCCCTCTGACATAATGCTTGTGTGCTCTGTTTGAATCTCCCGACGTGGGGCCCCCATAAATCATGTTGATTACTCCCTTCCTCTGGGTATTCTGGTTTTCTGGAATTGCTGGTTGCCCATGAGTCTTTTCTTTGTTATGTTCCTTCCGCTTCTTAAAAGCGCGATCCGATTCTTGGCGAACATATTCCAATAAATGGCCCTCCTTTATCAATTTCTCTATGGCTGCACGAAGATTACGACACTCGGTAGTGTGTCCATAATCATTGTGAAATTTACAAAATTTGTCCGATTCTTGATGCCTCGGCGGGTCTTTTGAACGAGGAGGGAGAAAAACTCCTGGCTTCTTGATCACAATTTCTAAGAGGTCAGCTGGGTCTTTCATCAGAGGTGTGTACATTCTATCAGTTCTGATCACCCTTTCAAGTGGTTTACGTGACTCAGAACTAAAAATCCTCCTTTCCTCGGGTCTTCTCCTTTCTTCATGAGGTCTGCCTTTCTCCTCCGTTTTTTTATCCTTCTTGGTGCATATCTGTTCTGCTTTTCGAAAAACTCGAGCGTCCTCTAGATGTATATATTTTTCTGTTCGGGACAATAGGTCTTCGAAATCCCTTGGTGGCTTCTTCACCAGAGAATCAAAGAATGACCCACTGTGCATTCCTTCTAGAAACGGGTGTACCTTTTATGCACATTATGTAAGGTCAGATTCCATATTTGTTTTAAATATTGGTATTTCATTTCTTAAGTTTGTGGTATGTGTGTATACCTTTATAGAAGCGTGCACTTCTGGCGTTTCCAACACAGCCAAATTGAAGCGTGTAAGGTAATCTCTGAGGGATTCGTTGGGCTGCTGTTTGATCGTTGTCAAATGCAATGACCCTCTTGTGGTTCTTCGGGCACTTGCAAATAGGTGCATAAACAACCTCCTTAGATCCTCAAAATAGAATATAGAGTTCGGTGGCAATTGTTTCAACCACTGTTGGGCAGGGCCCGCCAGAGTAGTTAGGAATACTCTACATTTCACGCCTTCTGTATATTGATGTAGAAGAGCTATATTATCGAACCTCATCAAATGCTCCTCCGGGTCAAAGTTTCCTCTATATTCCAAATTGACAGGTCTGAAATTTCCAGGCAGAGGATCCATTTGAATTTCTTCAGAGAAAGGACTGTCATATTTAACCATCATGGGATACTTTTGGTTTTTTTCCGCCCATACGGGTGTCCTACCAGATGATGGGAGTTCAAAACGTGAGCTCTGCTCTGATTCTTCGACCACCGTTGGTGTTCTTCCTTTCAGTTCTTTTATTTCCTTCATCATTGCTTCTATCACCGCTTCTTGTTGAGCCAGCCTTTGCTGCTGGTTCAGCATGGTGCGCTGGGTATCCTCATTAGCTGCTGAATCGCCAGACATCTTGTAGGTGGGATCGTAGCTTTCTTCAGTTGTAATAGGTCTGCTCCAATTAGGTCCTTTCTCTTCCTGCAGCCTCTGATGTTCTCTAGTGGCCAGTCGTTCGAACCTGCTACTAGGGGTATCTGGGATCACCCCTGCTTTAGCCAAGCTCTGGTTCACCAAGGTGGCAATCCGGATGGCCCATGCCTCAGGAATGTCTTCCCTAGTTTCAATTTCTTCGGGTGCGTGAGGTGCGTCATTTTCATCCTCCGCTTTATCCATCTTCTTCCCCCCCCCCCCCCCCCTTTTTTTTTCTTTTCTGAAAGTCAGTTTGGAGAAAAGACTTAGTTGTGTTTTATAAATTTTTTCTTTCTATATTAACAGGCGAAGGGTAATATCTTTACATAAGTGTAATATTATCCTTCGGCTTCATTGCCGTGTATTTTATGGCTTTAGTTTCGAGTATTTCATATTTTGTTTTCTTCGCCGTTATTTGCGATTTCGTTGTCGGCGATTTCAGGATTCGGTTCCGTCGCCGCTACTTTATGACTTCGACGTCGAGGATTTCAAGATTTGGCTTCGTCGCCGTTAAATTACGCCTTCTATGTTGACGATTTTTAGGATTGAGCTTCATCGCCGTCAGTTTATGACTTCGGCGTCGAATCACCATTAATTTACGACTTCGGCGTCGGCAATTTTGAGATTTGGCTTCATCGCCGTTAATTTACGACTTCGGCGTCGGCGATTTTCGAGATTTGGCTTAATCGCCATTAATTTTATATACCTATCTTTACATTCGTATTACATTTCCTTCTTCGTTGTAAAACCAGTTAGATTAACAGATCAATAGAAAGGAAATCGCTTCTTTCTTTGATCAACTAGAATAGTTTTCCCACAGACAGCGCCAGTTGATAGATGTACTAACAATGTATTAACTGAATAGTGAATCGTATGGTAAATATGCGTTTACAGAAAGTCCAGAATTATACCTTTCTTCCTCCTTGTTCTCCGCTGCGATTGAGAATGACACCTTCCAATATATCGAGCTTGAGTGTGTGCGTCGAAGACTGCAAAACAATACCAGAGGAGCATTTGAGATCCCCCGGGAGAGAGCTCCGACGATCAAGTTAGTGTATGTTCTCGAATGAAATGTATGAGAATGAATGACTAATTTAGAACAAGAGACATATATATATATATATAGTTCCAGGAAATAAAGAAGGACAAATTTGTAATATTGAAGAGTACCATACGGTTAACGTGATACGAATTTGCTGTACATTACTTCAATCCTTGAATTCCACGTCGCGCGAGGGACCACAATATCAGACCCCCGGGTCTGCCGTTTTTCTAATGATAAATCCACTACTTCGACTGTTGCATTCTAGTTCTGCTGCCTAACGTCATGCACCAGAGCTCTAACCTCTGCCTTCTACGTCAGATATCATCCGTAGGCCCTGTGCTCTCTAAGATATATAGTCCAATATCCTCCTCATGTCTACATTTAATACTTATACTTTTTTTCTAGCTAATATTCACCCCTATCAATGTGTATTAAAAAAATGATTTTTTATTTATAAAATACTTCCTCCGTCCATGATTTTTCTTCCCAATTTGACCCGGCACGGGTTTTAATAAATTGTGTTGACTTAGTTGGTAAATGGTAAAATGTATTGAATGTTGTATAGTTAGTGGAGAATGAGGTCAACTTTATTGATGATGTGTAAAGTGTATATAGTAGTGAGTGGAATAAGAGGCTCACATTAATGATTATATATATTGAGTAGTGTGTAGTTGGTGGAGAATGTGACCACATTATTGATGATGTGTTGAGTTGTGAGTGGAGTAAAGGGTTGCCAAAAATAGAAAGAAAGTGAGAAGAAACTTGGTGGACGGACCAAAATGGCAAAGTGGGAAGAAAGATCGTGGACGGAGGGAGTAGTTAACAAACTTTTCATAAGTAAAATGATTCTAAATCTGAATCCCCATTAATCTGAATCTCGTAAGGCAATCAATATTTACGCCTAAGGCACCATACAATCTTTAAGTTTATATATCTCCCTTTGAAAATACTTATTGTCATTCCGTTTGCGTATGTTGGTCAGGATCTCCATAAGTCTAAGGTCAAGCTCACTGATAGATTCTTTGACATTTGCAAGAACTAATCAAATTTATGGCATTCAATGGTTAGTTTATTTTCCAATATATACCTTATGTTCCAACACTCATCTTCTACAAGATCTCTCACATCTCTTTGGCAGTTTCACAGTGTTGTACATATACAATCATTGGTCTTTCTGAGGTTCATAAGATAATGTGCTTAGCATAGTCGTTCAACCCGACGATCTTCTTTTTATCGCTTGTATATTTGTTTTCGGGATTTGGCATGACCCTCTGGTTTGGGGGTTGATACTGGATATTTGACCTAGATCTAGATAAGTCTAGTCATGATCACCTCCCATATCATAATGTGGTGTGCCTTTAGAAAAGAAAACACTCTATAAATCCAGTAGTTATGGTCATTAGTTGAAAACATTGGTAAGCTCATAGTGTTCTCCATAGAAATAATAGATCTACAAGTGAATTTGAATAAAAATGTTTTATGAAAGATTAGTTTAAAATGAACTTAAACACGTGCAGTGTGGAGAAATAGTGGTCATTAAAAAACCATGAATACTGTTAATTTTAAAGAAGCAGCGTTGTGAACACGCGCGTGCAGTATACTTCGAATCTTGCTATATTGGTAACAACTCCAATTTCTCATTGACACTCGAGAACAATGGAAAGTTTCCCCTTACAGATGCCCTATAAATAGAAACGCATGTTTGCTTTCTCAATCACAATTTAACTCAACAGTTGTTAAAAATCATAAACCAACGATGACAATCACCTCTTCAATCTCAACTCTCTCACTGTTTCTTCTTCTTCTCATCATCTCACGCATGGCCTTAGCTTCAGCTGATAGTCAAGACGACTTTCTTCAATGTCTCTCCCAAAGAAACAAAAACTACACCTCCATATCCAATGCTGTTTACACCCCCGCCAACTAATCTTACACTTCCATTCTTCAATCCACTATCCGAAACCTTAAATTCATGTCGGATTCAACTCCCAAACCACAAATGATCATAACTCCCAAACACGAATCTCAAATTCCACCTATCATATTATGTGCCAAACAAACTGGTCTCGAAATTAGAACCCGAAGCGGTGGCCATGACATGGAGGGACTATCTTATGTCTCAAAAGTCCCTTTTGTGATGATTGATTTGGTCAATCTTAGCGAAATCACAGTCGACGTTGATGAGAAAACTGCGTGGGTCGGAGCAGGAGCAAACACCGGTTCTCTTTACTACAGAATAGCAGAAAAAAGCCCAACTCTGGCGTTTCCAGGTGCTCTTTGCTTGACTGTAGGCATTGGTGGCCACTTCAGCAGAGGAGGGTATGGCGTACTAATGAGAAAATACGGCCTGGCAGCAGATAATGTTATCGATGCAAGAATTGTCGACGTGAATGGTAGAATTCTTGATAGAAAATCAATGGGCTAGGATCTGTTCTGGGCCATCAGAGGTGGCGGAGGTGCCAGCTTTAGCGTGATCGTTGCATGGAAGGTACAACTAATTGATGTTCCAGAAAGCGTCACTGTCTTATCAATAATTAGGACTCTCGCAAAGAACTCAACTCACCTCCTTCATCGCTGGCAAAACGTGGCCCCACAAGCCCACAGAGATTTGTTCATCGCAGCTTACCTATTCAGAGTGAACGCCACCACCCAAGCTAATTTCTTCTCCGTCTTCATCGGCAGCACCGACAGATTACTTGCAGTGATGCAAGACAGTTTCCCGGAGTTGCGGCTTGCACGACAAGAGTGCTTCGAAATGAGTTGGGTCAATTC
>JAPKLX010000270.1:252636-286297 GCA_026898415.1 Leonotis leonurus
TATTGATGTGGTTTTTTGTTTTTGTAATAATGATTTTATTGTAATCCCATTATAATAAGGATGTACTAATAACTTGATACATTGGCAATCGAAATACTCACATTAGATTACCAGTAATTTTTTAATGTGATTTAATGTCTCATTTTCTTATGTCGCAGTCATTTTCAATAAATTTATACGAATTGATTTTTTGTTAAAATAAATTAATAAAATAATAGCCGGTTTAATAGCTATTTCAACAACTGCAATAGTTGTAATAAAATGGAAAAAAAATGTATCCTTAAACCCGATTTTAATAGAAGTCAAAGGTACATAAGATGATCTGATCATATTTACTTGTGATTAATCTATATTTTGGGGTTATTATTTTTTTATACAATTTTTTATAGTTATTTTATATAATTAACACTATATATTAATTATCATGATTAAGTTTTTTTTTAATATATTTCACATTTATGCATTTGTGCATTACAAATCGTGTCACTTGTGCCATTGCGTCTTAATTATAATTTAATTAATTTTATTCTGTTTCATTATGAGTAAATACATTAAATCATTCAACTTAAAAGATAATTGAAAAATTATAAACAATTATCAAGCGAAAACTTTGCACAGACATTTCCAAACCTTCAAACGTTCACTTCGTGCATTCGAAATTAAACTATTTTCTCAAGCGCTTGCCCATTAGAGATTTCAATACTTTTTGAGTTTCATTAAGCATTCTGACTAGATCCTATAAAAGTTCAATTTACAACAATTACTATATTAGCGTTATATTTTATCAAACTTGTCTTTGTTGGAACATTTAGAGATTTCAGAATTTCAGTTTTATGCTGAGAAGCACTTATATGAATACGAATACGATATTAGGAGGAAAATACGCTCGATTCCAAAAACATAGGATAGGATACAAATACGTTAAAAATACATTTATTCTTTTAATATATTTTATTTTTATTAATATTATAAAATTATAAATATATATTAGTAATTTAAAATATTATATTTATTTTGGATAAATGTTGACTTAATTTAATTCTATATGTTACAAAGCCTCAAACCTGCATTACTCAGCCAAAAATCTGGCCCATTAGATAATTAAAAAAAAAAAACCTAGTCCTAATACACTCATCAACCACCGCCTCTTCTCCCTTCCCAACAACTCTCTTTCTCTCCCTCACTGTCCCTCGTTCTCTCTCTCTCTCATCCTTTTTTTCTTGCTCAAATCATCTTTCTCTTTGTCAAAGTGACGATCTAGTCGTCATTTCTATACAAAATACGTATTTTGCAGGTCTGGTCTATGTTTGGAACGTATTTTACATAACACAAATACATATTTTGCACGTATTTTATTTATTTTTATTTTTTTATTTAAAAATATGTATTAAAAACATATTTTCAACATATTTTTTCATATTGGAATTAAATACGTATTAATACAAGTACATTCACCATATTGGTGTATTGATGCTTCTTAGGTTGTATGTTATGTTTCTTTGTAAATTTGTTGTCAAAGTCACTATCTATAACTCGAGAGATTCTTTGGTTCTGAACCACACTAAAATTTTGTGTTATTTAATTTTGTACTCTGCTCTAACATTGCATACTATCAACATAGCATTTTGTGAATTGTTAACTAATATGATAAAGAAAACTCCAACTAAACAAAACAAAACAAAATATAAGAGTAAACAATTAACTACCAAACTTTCGCATACGAATTTCTAGTTAACTATTCAAGTGACTTGAAAATCACTGCATCAACTATGTACGTTAGATAACCTACAAATTAACAAATCACTCGATATTTTACCTCTGAACCTACTCTTTTTTGGACCAATTGTGGATTCCCCTACTACATTACAATACCTCGCTCCTTATACTGCTTTGGCTGAATATTTTATGTACTGTAAACAACATATTTTAATCATTTATGATGATCTCCAAACAAGCCCAAACCTTATCGCCAAATGTTTCTTCTATTACGAAAAGCGTCGGGGCAGGAAGCTTTTCCAGGAGATGTTTCTTATTTGCATTCACGTCTTTTAGAAAGAGCTCCTAAATGAAATTCTAGTTTAAGTAAAAGGATTATGACCGCCCTGCCAATAGTGAAAACTCAAACGGGAGATATTTCGACTTATATTCCTACTAATGCAATTTTCATTACTGATAAGGTGTATAATTTTTTTTTTCAATGTTATATTAAGTATGAGTCATTGTATTGAAATATTTTTTATAGTACTAGTTAAAATAATAAATTTAATTGTTAACGTGCCTAATTATTTACTGTTGTCATATATCTATGAATTAATCACAAGTCAAAATATAATTAGATCACCTTATGTGCCTTTAATTTCAGAAACATTTAAATTATCGTCATTTTGAATGTAAATTACCACAAATACTCTTCTAATTAAATTTAATTGTACGAATGGTATGAAAGGTATGAATGATATTCATTCATACCATTCATACATAAGTTCAATTTAATAAAACTGAATGTCATGTATGAATGGTATGATTCAGTACGATTCATACGATTCATACTCAGAAGCGTAAAAAATAGAGTTAATTATACAAACTAGCCAAAGAAGATAGTAAAAGACAAATAATAGCCACAAACATAACACTATTTAAATCGTAGCCATTTTGAATGTGAATTATCATAAATACCTTGTCACGCCCGCGCTCTACTAAGGATAGTAAAGTCGGGAAAACCGTGACTTTGGAAGGGATTGAAGAATTCGGGATAGAAATGTGTCACTAGAACAAGGAAGAAACTTATCAACAATCTCATAACTGAGCGAATAGTTCATCATACATGATTAGCAGGAAAGGACTTGAGTCTTATGCTCAATACATAATAACTTGTCATGAAGGAAACTTGAGTCTTAGGTTTATTACATAATAATCTCATACTAGCAGCGGAAAGTTACTTGGGTCGCTAAAAGCTCTACATGTGTGAAGACACGTAGAACCCCCAAGGGTCAACTAATAAGAGATCGACAAAAAGTCCGAACGTAGCACTCCTCCTTCATCATCACTCAACCTGCACATTTATAAATACATGCAGGGCTGAGTACAAATTGTACTCAGTAGACACATGCCAAAATCGCACTCATACATATATAATTGTCATGCCATTGTAAGTGAAACATAGGGATTTTGTCTCTAAAGAACCTATGTTCACTAAAATCCTTTTTGTGAAATCTTAAAGTTCGATCGATCTAAATTCTTTAGTAATCTACCATATCTGTAACTTCTTCTTTGTGTCGGGAAGGTGGCCACCTTCCACGAACACCTTGACCGGCCAACCCGCTCGATGACTCACGGTCACTTTAACCGGCCAACCCGCTCGATGACTCAGGGTTACTTTGTGTACACTAGTCCTAGTAGGATAGTTATCCCACCAGGACCCGAATTCGATTCTCTTAACTTAACTGAGCAGATAGGTATCATACGAAAATCATAAACATTTATGGCAGACAATACTTGAAAGATAAATTTCGATTCAAAAGCTATTTGAAAGAAATAACATAAGTGCGGATAAACACGCATTTTTCTTTTAGTATAAGAAAGCCTACCTGGCTCGCTTCCTCTTCTAATTAAATTCGACCTTCTGGCTTAGTACTTCCTCCCAGCGTAACCTTAATCGAGTTTACGAGGTAAGATACTCATCTGAGTATATATATTATTTTCTACTTTGAAAGGAAATGACATCCTTATTATTTCAAGAGTTGTTCTCAAGACTTAACTCGACTAATATTCGAGTGCTTTAATCTTTTCTCTAAAAATGTTCTCTTAGGATTTCAAGCCAAGCTATAATTTATTTAAATCCTAATTTATTTAACTCAACTAATCTAACAATATGTAATAGAATAATAAAAATTCTTACTTTATATTCTTGTATTGGACTTTAGCATTATCTAGTACTTAACATAATCCATCAATTAATTCCGAGTGCGAGGAATTATTATCCTTGGCTAATTTGAGAGTTTATTCTTGATCTTTTAACTCGACTATTTTACGAGTTTTGGAGTTGCATTTCTAGAGGCGTCGTTTGAAGATTTCTAATCAAGCTATAACTTAAAACCTTCTAACCCAATTAACTAATTATTGGGTGAAATAATTTAAGGATATTTCTAATTTAATATCTTGATCTTTAAATCAAGATAAGTAAATTTCTAATTAGGCTAATTAAATTTCAATTATCGCACTATAAGCATGATTTCTTAATTTAATCATTTCTTATGATTAAATTCTAATTAGTTAATTAAATTCTCTAAATTTAATTATTGAATTTCTCATTCTTGGACTTAGTCCAAGTAGATTAAGTCTTAATCCATTAGTATTAATTAATTGATCCAAGTGATTAAATAGATCTTAGCCCATTAAATCAATTAAGTAAGCCCATTCCTATTAATAGACTAAGCCCAACTGAATGTGTCATTTGGCCCATCAATTTACTAACTCTTGGCCCAATTGAAACTATAACTCGGCCCATTCGCTTATCTGACCCGGCCTAAGAATTTAACTTAAAATTCTCTTAACCCTAGCCATATCACTCCACCACATCTCTTTCCATTACACGCCTCTTTCTATCCTTCTCTCTTAGAGTTCTCTTTCTCAGATTACATACACGATACATCTTCATCCCTCTACTGTATCTCCTTCTCCAACCTCTCTTCTAAGCTTGCTCTCTTTCAATCCTCTCTCCTGGGCTCCCGACTGCCTCTCGTCTCTCTTGTTCTCTCTGCGTCTCCTATTCTCTCGGTTTCTCCTTGGCGCCACTCTCCCTACCTATCTCGACTCTTCCTCGGCGACACTCACACGGCGCTGTACTCTACTCTCTTCGACGACACTCACGGGAGCTGGAATGGTGTGGGTTAGGGCTGGGATGGTTCGGTGCAGTTCGGGGTGGTTCGAAACTGATTCGGGGCTGTCCGAGAGGATCCGGAGCTGTCTGGGTCCGTCCGGAACCATTCGGGACTAGTTTGGGCCTGATCGGGATCGTTCGGAGCTTGTTCGGAGTCGTTCGGGGTTGTTCGGGACTATCCGAGGTCAGTCCGAGAGGACTCGAAACTGTTCGAGCTGGTTTGGGGTTATCCGGATAGGCTCGAAGTTATTCGAGGTCTGTCCGAGGTGGTTCGGGACCTGTTTGAGGCTACCCGAAGCCGTCCGAGAGGATTCGGACTTGTTTCGGAGCTGCTCGGAGCTCCCGGCTGAGATAGGAGGTGGTTCAAGGCTGCGTTCTACCTTTACAGCAGCTAAGTTTGCGCCGTTCTGTTTTATTTCTTTATATATATGTAGATATACATATCGGTATATGTTTCCCTTAAATTTTCTGGTTGCTTTATTTCTTCTAAGTTCACTTAAAAAGAAAAAAAAAAGAAGTCTGCTATGTTATGAAGAAGTGAGTTCTACATGTGTTCTGAACTAAGACTTAGAAGATAATAGCAATAACTTGAAAAGTTAAAATTTTAGGTCTTTGTTACCTTAGTGTGTTATTGCTCTCACTTTGAAATGTTGAGGGGCTTCCTACCGGGACGAATGGTTGAACGACTCCTCCTTGCTCACTTTCTATTTCTCAGAGTTATTTTTCACATCTAAATGTTTTTGTCTATACAACCTCTATGTATATATACTAGTAAATGGAGTGCTTGGGGTGTATGAGTGGATTAGACTGATTGTATAGGCTGCTTTGGAAAGATTTTGGAAACTTTTATTAGCAATAGGTCTCCATTTAAGCACGCTATGTCGATGTATATTAATAGCTTTTTTGCAGATTCTCAGGGATTCTAAGTACAAGGGAAGACGATATTACTACAGCAAGTCTTCCTTTTCTTCTTTATTTTCCTATAATATGGAGCACTCTTCCTGTAGCTTGTAGCACTACTCTTCTTTCTTGATACTTTTGTCTCATTGAAATATTTATAATTATTAAAAGGCAACAACTTGTATGGTTTTCTCTCTTTTTGTCAATGGTAAGACATGTATCTTACCTAAGGATTTGTTTTGTCTTGTGATAAGATTTGATTTGGTCATGAATTTAGAAGATTGAGTTTCTATTATGTTGTCTTATTAGTAGTGTTAGATGCAGAATCCTTTCAGCTTTTAACATTAATTTGTAAATTGCCTAACACAAGTTTTCAGTTCATCTTTCCTTTTATTACCTATGCTTATGTACATATATATATATATATATTTATTTATTCCTATATCGATATCTGGGCCTAAAAGACCCTAAAATACTTACTAAAAATCTTATTCTTGTAACTTATATACCTATATATGAATATATGCTTATGGGTGTGTCTTCATTTAAGAAGTTTACTCCTAATCATCCTTGATGTATCTTTTAGTACAATATGGAAATTATTCCATTAATTATTATTAATCACTCTTCATTATAATCTCACATCATGGAGTGATAGTTACTAATATTGTTATTTAGTATTCTATCATTCATTAGTAAAACTAATCGACTTCAACTAATCGAGGTAAATTTAATTGCAATAGTCACAAATTATTGCATCTATTATTTTAAAGGTAAAGAACGATTATAACTCATTAACTTCTAATAACTTCGAGATCTTGAAAAATTCTCACATATTTAGTGGATACTAGCTTTACCAAAATAAAAGTTTCTTATTTAGTTCGTGCAAGCCTTTCTTTGATTTGTAAAATCGAAAATTCTAAAGAAAATATATTATCTAACACAGATCCCCCCCCTTTTTTTTTTTAGTTGTAAATTTCTATTAAAAGAATGGGGTGTTACATACCTTCTACTTAAATTTAATTGTATGAATGGTACGACTGATATGAAAGGTATGCATAATATTCATTCATACGATTCATACGTACATACAGTTTAATAAAATTAAGTATCACGTATGAATCGTACGATTCGATACAATTCATACGATTCATACGTACATACAGTTTAATAAAATTAAGTATCATGTATGAATGGTACGATTCGATACAATTCATACTCAAAAATGTAAAATATAATTACAAGGGTATTTTAATACAAGAAATTTATAAATGGCTAGAATTTAACTATTATTATGTTGGTGGCTATTATTTGTCTTTTACAATCTTTTTTGGCTATTTTATATTATCACTCTAAAAAATAAGTATAAGGGTATTTTTGTATAAGAAATTTACAAATGACTAGAATTTAAATATTATTATGTTGGTGGCTATTATTTATATTTTATAATCTTTTTTGACTATTTTGTATAATCACTCATATATATATATATAAGATGTAGATCATATAGAAAGTGGTTTTAAAGTAGGAAAGAAGAAAGAATCTCAACCACTCATTTTGGCGATCTAACGGTTCAGATTTTAGATGCATTTATAGATTTTTAATTCATTAAAATCGTGTCCTAATTAAATCATAAGGTTATAGAAGTAAATTTATCTAGAAAAAGAATAATCGATGCATTTAGTTGTTGCATGATTTGAGAAATTTCAGGAATGAAAGGTTTACATTCCATAACCCACATTCTTCATTAAATGGTGGTTATTTTTAGTTTCCATAATTAAGAGATTTAAGAATTTAAGCGGAGAATTTATTCTGGGGACGTGATGTGTGATTTTTATTGAGATTTAAACAAAATTAAAGTCGATCTTCTGTATTTATCGTGTTGCAGTTGATGAACATGATCGAAGAACAATTTGAACGTATGCATTTAACGTGAATTATGATAACATACAATTTTGAACTGTTCAATTCGTTATAATGCATTACAAGTAGTAAGTTATGCATCGTTGTTATTTTTGTAATTGAATTCATGATGATATTTTATTGGGAGAAAATTAAAAATGCCCCTCTTTCAACAGTGTATGTGGAAAATGCCCCCCACTTTATTTTGATGTTAAAAATGCCCTTTTTTAAAAAAAAAATTCAAAACTTAAATAATTTGTGTGAATGTTTGTGTATAAACTGACAAGTCAAAGTTGTATATATATAAAATATACTTTCAATTTTTTTTTTTGAAATCTTTCTTCTTTTAACTTTAACATATCCCTACAATAAAAAAATAAATAATTGAGGTACCCACATTATATTGTGTAATATATGATACACTATATAATGATATAACATTATAAAAAAATTGAACTAACATAGACATTCAAACTCTCCAAAAAACTGTCTTATATTTCATTTTCAATCCATACACGAGGCTTAAACACATCCATGGTGTGGAATTTTGAAGTGAAATTTCAGGTACACGTTTTTATCATGATAATAAACGGTATATTTTTGGGATCCCTCGGGAAACTGTCGGACCGCTCGAGGAATGCCATGAGCGGTCCGTAAGTTAACCGAGAGGTCCCAACTTCTGTATGTATATTTATATTATTTAAACAATACTCTATATTTTTTTTTACAATTAGAGCATGTATGCATGATATAAACGATAATGTACGTATTAAATTGTTATATATTGACTTTAACTTTAACAATTAATTTCTTTATATTAAACACGAATTATTTCGTTTAAATGTTAAACACAATAAAAAAAATTCATATTTAACAAGAATAATACATAATTAACCTATATATTGTTGGATCCCTCGAAAATTTTGCTTGGGACCGCTCGGGATTAACAAATTACACTAATTTAAGCATGCAAAACGTCATAATAATAAAAACAAATTACATATCTAACATTAAAATCACGTAATAAGCACACTATGTTTGGGATCCCTCGGTAAACTCACGGACCGCTCAATACACTTCGAGCAGTCCCAACCATTTTTCGAGGGATCCCAAATACACTATCATGTAATCCATTTTTTATGCTATGTTTCATAATCAAATATATAAATAGATGTTTTAGGATTTCAAAACAATCAATTACGTTAACAAATTACACTATAACATGTATTTAAGCATAAAAAACGTCATAATCATAAAACAAATAATATATCTAACATTAGAATCACGTAATAAGCATGCTGTGTTTGGGATCCCTCGGTAATCTCACGGACCGCTCGGTACACTTTGAGCGGTCCCAACCAGTTTTTCAAGGGATCCCAACTATATGTTATACATATATGTAATTCATACACATTACCGTAATTTCTTCTGAAATATCTTCATGCGAGTCCCCCATCTTGGAGATTTTTCGTGCACCGAGAGATATGACCGAGAGATATGAAATTGCCGAGGGATATATCAATGGGATATGAATTGAATTGAGAGAGATGAATATTTTTTGTGATTTGCCGAGAGATATGAAAGTATATTGGTGAAGGATATCAAATTTTCATGAGGGATATCAAAAATGAGGGATATTAAAAAAATAAGAGAGAAGAGAGAGAGAGGGTCGAGAGGTATGAAGTTTGTGGGGGATTTGAAACATATTGGGGGATTCAAGAGGGAATCTTGTATTAAATTTAGCAAAAATTGTTATAATGTCAGTGGTCCCACCACTTTATTTCATTTTCAATAAAAATAGTCAACACAACCTATATTTTTTAATAAAAGGGCATTTTGTACATCAACAAATATTGAGGGGCATTTTGTACATGTATTTTCAAATGAGGGGCATTTTTACCCATTATCACTATTTTATTTTAAATCAAAACAGTTAATGGGTATGTGGCGATGCCTTGTTTTTTGTTTAGTTTGCATATTAAACTACAAGATTTATTATTTGATGGTGGAATGAAGTTGTTTCTAAATCTAATACTGTGTTTTTCATATGTTTGACGTTTATATGATAATGAATGCATACGTACATAATTTATGTGAAGTAGTTACAATTATAGTTATTTTTTTCATTATGCATAGTAGTATGCTAAAACATGCATTAGTTTTTTTTTATCATATTGCATTATGTAAAACAGTTATTTAATTATGTACTACACTTATGATATTGAATTACAATAATACGTATAAATGCATTGTATTTAAATGTTAAATGCACTGTGAATATGTTACAATAGCACTTATCTTTTTCTTTTTTTTTTATAATTTAAACTGTTTATTTTAAATATAAGTGATATAAATGGTGGTTATTATTTTTTATGGTTAGGTTCGGACGATTGCTATACATCAAACGAGGGAGATATCTACATACCTTAATATGATGCTACCTTTAAACCTGAAGTAGGCCAAGTGTTCTCTAACTTAGAGGAGGGTATTCAATTTTATAAAAAGTATGCTGCGATTTGCGGGTTTGGCATTCGGCATGGTACTATGACAAGAGCTAAAGACGGTACAATTTTGTACAGATATGTATTGTGCAATCGTGAAGGTTTAAAAAATATTGATCGTTTTGACGAAAATGATAGGAAAAGACATAGATTGTCTAGTCGTACAAACTGCAGGGCGAGAGTTATATTCGTTATGAATGGTGCCGATGGTTATCGTGTTAAAGTGTTTGTGGAGGCACACAATCATGATCTTATGTTTACGGACTACAAAATGTTTATGAAGATGCATAGAAAGTTTGATATTGGCCATCAGAATTTTATATTAAACTGTGCAATGGTGAATATTGGACCGATGCATTCTTTTCGTCTTTTTAGAGAGTTGGTTGGTGACTACGACGATGTTGGATGCAATCTGTCGGATTTTAAAAACTTCAATCGTGATCTTCGTACTTTTGTGATTGGGGTTGATGCTCAGATCATATTGGATAAATTGCATAAGCAAAGAGAGTTGTGCCCCGGATTCACATTCGACTATTGTGTTGATGGAAGTGAAAAACTTACAAGATTGTTTTGGGCTGACGAGCATGCTAAAATCAATTACAATGCGTTTGGCGATGTTGTCTCATTTGATGCAACATATTGTACTAACAAGTAATTATGAAAATACATTTATGTTGTCTATGTATAAATTAATGCATCGTATTTATTATGATATTGCATCATTTCATACATTAATTTGCATTGTTATGTTTTACACAGGTACAATATGATATTTGCGTCATTCACTGGCAAAGACAACCATGAGAAGTGTGTAACATTCGCAACATCGCTACTTACATCCAAGGATGTAGAATCATATTAATTGGTAATTAACAGGTTCCAAGAATGTATGGGATCAACCCCACGTATATTAATTACGGACCAAGATCCAACAATCAAGATTGCTGTGGAACGTGTTCTTCCACACACAATACACCGTTTTTGCATGTGGCATATAATGTGCAAGGTTACAGATAAAATACCCAAGAGCTTGAAAGACAATGCTGATTTTAAGAAGTTTAATGACATTGTTTGGTCAGAACACATCAAACCGGCAGAGTTTGAACACCGTTGGCATTCTGTTTTGGAGGAGTTTGAATTAAGTGATGACCAGTGGTTCAAAAACATGTTCGAACTACATAGTTATTGTATACCTGCTTATTTCCTGGATGTTTCAATGAGTGGTTTGTTCCGTACAACATGAATGTCTGAAAGTGAGAACAGTTTTTTTTGTAAGTATTTGAATAAAGGATCGAATCTTGTTGAATTCTTTATGCATTACGGTACTGCCATTGATGCACAGCGTAATGTGCACGATCAGTTAAGCAGTTTGGATAAATCTTCGTTTCCATAGTGTAAAACCAAATGGGATTTGGAGAAGCATGGAGCATCTATTTATACACACAAGATATTCTATGACCTTCAAAAGCAAATTCATTACGCTATGAATTCTTGTTCGATTCGCAACATTATTACAACAGAAGGAGGCAATATTCACGAGGTGGATGATCATAAGTTTGGTTTATTTCATGTTGTTCATGAGTTTGAAAGTTTGACTACAAGTTTCTCATGTAAACGGTTTGTTTGACGAGGTCTTATGTGTCGACATGTGTTGGTTGTTTTGAAGAACATGAAGATTAATAAGATCCCGGATAAGTATATTGTGCGGAGATGGACAAAATTTTCTTGCATCCAACATTAACAGAGCACATCATATAGAATAGGAATGGAAAGAGGCAATTATGTCTATTCTGAAAGATATCTTTTCCGATTTCTATTCGATGATTGATAATGTTCAAGGTTCTGATGATTTGATGGTTGAAGTTGCCCAGGATCTACATTTGCTTAGAGAAAAGTATGAAAGTAGGATACCAAAAACTACACTATAAGTTGGAAAACAAAGCATTTTTGAGAGGTATTATGGTGCAACCGTTCTTGATATGGTTGATGTTCATCCGCCAGATCCTGTCAAAACCAAAGGAAGTGGTAGTAGGCTTAAATCTAGAAAGGAGAAGGCCATACTGACAGCAAGCAAGTCGAAGAGAAGATGTGGTAATTGCAAGCAGATGGCGCACCATGATTCAAGTAATTGTGATAAAATACGAGCAAATGGAGCAAAAGAAGTTTGATATTTTTATTTAAATGTATTAGTTATTTTTTAAATTTAGTAGAAAAATATTAATTTTTTTTTCAAAAGAAGTGTTTAATATTTTATGACGATTAACAGTTGACGTAATGTTAATTGAATATTATTTCTTTTTTGTGATTGAGTTAACTGTATGTATTACATTGCACTTTATAAGTATACACAATGCATTCAAATGTACATTATAAATGCATTAATATATACATCATGAAAAATGATAATACATGTAAAAATAAATATATAGTGCAATTAACGTTTTATTTGTTAAAAGCAACACATAGTACAATGATTCAAATCAAATGTTATTTATATGCTTCATATGTTCCCAACATACAGAGACATAGAACAAGTGATTGTATTAATTCTAGATTTTTTTTTTGATATATATAATATAGTTTTAAATAATATGTACTATTATATCAATTTAAATTGTATGAACATATATAATAAAATGCATTGATAAAAACACAATAAAAAATGGTAACATACAAATAAGTTGTAATGACCCGTAAAAATATGTTCAAGTTTTCATGTATCAAATTTGCGATAACAAAATTTCGTTGGTTTATTTCGATGTTGATTTACTAATTGATATTAGTAGCAACCTTTTCTTTTATTTTCGTATGCATTATAACCATGGTGTATTATAATTGTTATGCGAGTAAGTTAGATGATGTAATTATTTAAAGAGACGTACTATCATTATTTCGGTGCTTAATAGTTAGTTAAATTCGAGCAAATGATTGAATTACTTGGCAAAGTATTCCACAATTAGTTGTGTAGTTATATAACTTATATAGGAAGGGAATTATGGTTTGTATTCTTATTAACTAGTTGATTCTATAATTATAAGATTAGTATATTAAAATCTCGTTAGGATAATCTGTATACTATTTTGAAGTTTTAAATTAGCATGTATATATATAATAGTAGGATGTTAGTAATTATATTACTGAACCAACATCTTAAATACTCACCAGCCACAAAGTAATATTGTACTAGAATATGTATAATTACATGTAGAATACATTAGTTCCAAATCAGCAGCCACCGTGAATTACATAGATATAGGAAACTCATGATATTACATCTAGAACAAATTAGTCAAGGTTGGGAAAGCAACAAGATCTGTGAAGCAGATTTAGTTCCTAAGAAGTTATTGTAAAGAAACTAGTTACTGCACACCACTACTCAACTCTCTGTACCATCAGCTGAATTGGAAAAGGGAAAACAGAATAAAGTAAAGGCAAGGAAAAGGGACAGCAGCAGTCGAGCTACTCAGCTTCACCACTCCAGGATTCTACCTGCAACAATAGGAGATATCACATTAATGGAATGCCCCATAAGTCAATGAAAATCAAATCATAGCAAAGCACTTGAGAATATAGCTGTGTGATAGATTGATAGAGTGAGTGTATAGATGACTGTTGATAGAGTAAACATCAGCTCTATTACTTATACTGCAGAACTAAACCCTTCTCTACCTTACAAAAAAAAGAAAAACTCTTACGTTGTAACCCAACCTAAAAGAAGAAACACTCTCACACACATATTCCCTCAGCATCCAGTTCATTTCCATCTCCCACGCAGCAGCACTCACCCACCAGAAGAGTTCTTAGTCATTTCCAACCCAAGGTTCAGATTTAGAAACAGTAAAGGTAAGTTTGGTGTTCATCTTTTCAGTATAAATACTGGACCCTAGCTGAAACACATCGTTTGGTTCTTTTCAAAGACTTCAGTTTTTCACTCAATGAATCTATTTTTGAATAGCTTTACCCCGCCCTGAAGATACCCCGAGTCACCCCTGTTCAGAAACCTCAGAGATACTAAGGTAAACTTAGACTCTAACCATTCAGTAGTATTCATTGTAGTGCTATATAGAGTTTAGATATTGTGTTAAACTTGCAAAGTGTAGAATTTCAAATAGATTTCGAACCTAAGAACATATGCTTACTGACTGCAGAATGTTAATATAGCAATATATATATATATATGAGTTTATGCAGAGGAAGAGAACTGAACCTTAGACCCCAATTCTTTTCACAGAACTAATGAGCAATGAGATAGGAAAAAGAAAAGAGAATTTGAAGCTCTAACTATTAAGATCAGATTTTACAAACCTATCACTTAGAATGACTAAGAAGTCATTTAGATTTTCAGGTTTTAGGAAAAACGCATTTAGACTTGCAGAACAGAACACATAGATATGAATATATATATGGATTCTGTCTTAGAACTAGAACTTAGGTGATTATCATTTTATACCCCCAGAAACTACAGGTATATTTATTATGTGTACTAATTCCAGAACTTGATAAACCAAATCAAGTTAAATTAAAACTCAGTAATTAAAACAGAAGCTACCTCATGGGAATTCAATTCCCAGAACCCTTCCAGCGACCGACCAAAAATCTGAACCAATCACCTAATTTGATGTTCCTCAGCCAAGAATGAATCAAAGCAAAGTCAGAACTCACTAAAATTGTTTTTGCGAAACAGAACTTGAAACACTAAATTAAACAGAAACCAAAAAGGAATTTTCTCATACTGTAAGCGATGAATTAAAAATCTAAATTCAAAATTTCAGATTCTGAACCCCAATGGTCGAAATCATAGCCTGCTTTAATTCTGAAGCCATAAACTTAGCCTAGAAAGCAAGTAGAAACCAGTAGCAATAAAATCAGAATCCAAAGGAAGAGGGATAACTCGACACAGCAAATCACACAAGCTTAAAACGCCTTCGAATTAATCCAACCTTATTAAACGTACAAAAAGGGAAAGAATTTCATTACCTTCTGTATCATAACTTTAAAGTGATTGTCCTCCTAAGACCTCACCTAGTGAATTCCCCTGATCAGAAAAACAAAGGCAGAAAGAAGAATAAAACGGTAGAAATTAAAACATGAAGGAAATCGCACATGCAGAAGGTAAGGGATAAGAATCGAGATTTAGAAGTTGGGTTGTCTATAGATTAAGACATTAAAACACTGAGAACCCTAGAATCTAAGGAATTGGATTAAGTAAGTTTTCGAAAACAGAATTTGAAATAGAAAGGGGAGAAAAGAAAAGGAGATAGGAGAAGTTCACGTTACCTTGTAGTTAAGCAGCAGAGGTGGAAGAAGGAAGACCGTCGCTGCAGATGGAGGGAAGACAGAGAGCATCAGAGAGAGAGAGAACTCGAGATGGGAGAATAACGTTGGAGAAGAACAGAGACCACGATGCTGGAGAATGAGAAAGACGATGGAGAGGAATAGAGTGGGAGGAGTTATCTAGGGTTAAGGGAGAATTGAGAGTTGCTGAAGAAGAAATGGGTCGTGTACTGAGAGTATATCAGTTATGAATTGTATAAAATGAACTGGATAAAAATAAAAATTAGGATTGGGCCAAAATTTAATAAATCGATTGGGCTGTTTTAGAGTGGGCCGATTGGGAGAAATAATAATGGGCCAGTATATAATTATTTAGGCTAGGGTAGTATGGAATGGAATTGGGCCCAACACAAGAATAAAATCTGTGAGAAATAATAAAATGGACTGGAATCCGAAATAAAAATCTATCGGTTTGCGGCGAATAATTTTGGCGAAATAAATGTCTTTGTTTCATAAGACGAGCCTAAATAAAATAATTACACAAATTAGGGATTTACTTAAATTAATTAAATCTTTGATCTTAGGGATTTATTAATTGGGTTGTCTATGGTTAGTCAAATTGACCCAATTTATTAAATGAACCGAGTACTAGATAAAAGACAAGATTAATAGACGGATTTCGATCCTATATGTGCATAAGTGGTCAATTTAATTATATTAGCTTATAAGAGATTAGATTGGAGCTTTCAGCTTAGAACTAGATTGGTTCGAGTAATTATCTCGACAACTGTTAGAAATCTAATTAGAATTAATTAGATAGGACAACTCGAAAAGTGCTAAGGGAAAAATTTGTTAAATTAAGAGTTATTTGGAACTCTTCATTAATGAATTGAATTTCATTACTAGAAACTCAATTCTAAATTGAGAAGCATAATCAAATAAATTATGAAATAATAGCGTATTATTTCATTTTGATTCTCTAAGACGAATTAATACTCACGATGAGTATTTTCCCTCTTAATTACGATTAAGGTGCGGCGAGAGGAAATTCCAGTCGATCTAGACCAGACTTTCAATAGACAAGGAAGCATATCAGGTAGGCTTTCTTTTACAAATCAAAATCGTATGCGTTGTACCAAAAGTATGATTTTCGTTTAGAATGCTAGAATTTTAAATGTTATGAAGTATTGCATTGTCGAAAATGTTTATATTTTGGTATGATGCGTATCTGTTGAACAATTAATCGATTTCGGACCTTTAGAGATTTATATCTTTTAAGGTTAGTGTACACCAGAACCGTGAGTCATCTTAGCGGGTTGGCCGGTTCAGTGTTCGTGGAAAGTGGCCACTTTCCCGACACACAGAATTACAGATATGTATGATTACTCCAGAACTTAGACTGCGCAGTCGAACTTTTAAGATCACAAAAGAATTTAGTGAACATAGGTTCTTTAGTGACAAAATCCCTATGTTGCACTGTATTACGGCAATTGCAAAGATACCAGTACGAATGTGATTTCGGCATGTGTTTACTGAGTACTTTCGTACTCAGCCCTGCATATATTTATAAATGTGCAGGTTAAGTCGTGATGACGAAGTGGAAGGCTCAGCGGTGGTTTTTGTTGAACTTTAAATGTTTTTACTCTCGGTGGTTTATATGTCGTCATACATGTAAATCTAGATATTGATCCAGTTTCCGCTGCCAGATTGTGTTTTAGATCCAAGAACTGTTTAGCTATCCGTTTTGCTTTCGAACTATGTAGTTCAGACTTGTAATTGTTTCTCCGTTATTTCATTCGTGTCGAACTAAGTATTTTAGACTTCAAAATTCTGTTGATGTATTAAGGGTGTTCGTGACACTTAAACTCTATCGAAATCTTCCTCCTTGTTGTACGTTTCATGAATCATCCTTTTATCAATGTTTTCATTTCGTTTGTTTATCCGTATTTCCTTTTAGTCACGTTTTCCTCGATTTTACTTAGAGAAGTGAAATGGGGACGTGACATAAGTAGATATGTTTGTGCAATTAAAGTAAAATTACCTAACAGTCTTGCATTTTTACACTAAATCAAAACCAAACTTAGTTATCTGTTTCATCACAGGAGAAATGTTATAAACTACATTACTTGTTATCAACTTCTACATAATGACTAACACATATAATACGACATCATTTCATTCATTCTTCTAATATCAAGACAATTTGAGTACTCTGTCTATGTTGAATGTCGGGTTTGTAGACATTAGTTGAAAGTACTCATTCGCCTCTGTTAGATTTGCATCCTTGTACTCGTTTTGTTCCCACCCAATGATTGCTGCACAATACCGTATCCTCAGAATCTTCATTTGCTTCTTTGATCTCTTGGACAATCCACACGACCATTTCTTTTTTGTGTGCCCCATGTAGGCTTCCATATGGCGCATTAGGTAGATACCACAATCCGTACTGTTAGATTTGTCAACCCAATCCATCACCTCAATGGTAAAATCAAAGTCGTCTGTATCGTAGTACCTCCACCCATAACCAAGTTTCTTAACATGTTCGAAGACTAAAGCCACCTGCAGATAATGTAGGTTTAAATACTATACATTGATAAGTGTCAAATATAAATGTAACAAACTTGAAAATATATTTTATGTAACAAACCACGTCAAATATATTTAAACATACCAAATGCAGATTTAGTATTTTAAAATAAATTCTTTTATATATAATGCATTATATGATTCAATATAATGCACTACACAATATATAAAGATGCATTGTATACGTAATAAAGTGTTTATTCAGAATATTCTATAATGTAATGCACAACTTATTCATAATCAATGCACTGAATTAAACAAAACAATGCAAAAAACCTATTACATACATTGTTAAACTAATTAAAAATTTCTTCAAATATGTATGCATATATCAATCCATATCAGTCAGCTTTTTTTTAATTAACTTATTACTTGTATAAAATTGATTATAGTCAACAAAAACATGCATCACAAACTAAACACAAAAGCATTGTGCGTATCAATAACATAGTATAACAAATAAAAATATATACAATGCATAACACAACATAACTAAATGCATTTATAACAATAAGATAGACATAAATTTAATTTAATAACAATGCATAACTAAATTGACGTTTTCATATAAATGAAGATAGACATAAATTTAATAACATATGAACAGAGTAATGCACAGTGTTTTCGAAATAAAAATTTAAACTAGAAATTAAGAGATACCAACAATTGTTGCATTGTGTTCTATTCGGTAATGCATTGTGTTCATAATTGAAATTTTCAAAGATTCAACAAAATACACAAAACACAGTAAACAATACACCGATGCTACTGATTGCAAAAAAAAAAACTACAAATTCAACTAAAACCCTAGTTTGATTTCAACGCCATATATTTCTTACAGAAATAGACCAATAAGAACATTCAAAAATTCAAATCACTTACGGTTCACAAATTAAACTTTGAAATTTTGATTTTTATAATGTATAGCATAAAAGACCCAATTTTGAATCATCTCCAACACTATTGTTACTGTTTTGTGAATAGAGTTATGCATTACAAATGACTAACCTTCATCCCTAGTTATTAATCTTTTTCTCGACCCAGAAGATCTTCTGTGTGTAACTTGCATCGTTTCTTGAATGCCTTCTGACGAAGTTACAAAGTCATCATCTTCATCCGCCGTAGCACGTCGTCTTCCCTTTCTCTTCTCAGTCGCCCGATGCATTGTTTGAGTGTGGAGGTTGAAGATTTTCTCGAAAATGGTGGAAGATTGAGTTGGTTGAGTGTGAAAGGAAACTACCTTTATTAGTTCCTTAATTCCAGCAAAGAGAGGAAAAATTTAATTTAATGAGAAACCGCCTATTATTTATTGGACAATTATAACCTTTATGCACTGCCTTTTAACAATGCAGCGACAATTTGCTTCTTTTATGCGATTTAATCATAGCCGTTTATTTTATAGGATTGGATGGTCAGGATGATTTCCTATTTTATACCATTTCATCACTTTATACCTGAAACCTCCCCTATATATATACAAAGGGGTTTTTTTAATACAAAACAGGAAATGATCTCAGCCCTTAAATTCATATAATTAACTGTTATGATTAATCAAAATAAATTAATTTTAAATACAAAAAATATACCATAAATAATACAATAAGGCTAATATAATAATTTTTGTATGAGAGAGAATAATATATATGAATGTACGGTTACTACATAGAAGAAAGAGTATTATTTTATTAATTAAGAAAGTAAGTTACCTTTTACGATAGTTATTGTTAGAGTTAATTAAGGGATTTGAAGATCATTCAATTATTTTCGTAAGTTACACCTTTAATTGCAATTTTTCAAACAATTTTCTGAGTAATTATCATTGAGAAGGAAGAGATGGAAGGTGACTGTGAATTAACGACAGGTAGGTTGACTGTAATTACGTTGTTGCATTAATAATATGATAGTTTTGCATAGAAACACTAAACAGTTTGCATTGCGACATGAAAATAATATATTCACTGATCTCCTCCGCGATCTATCTGTCGCCCCTTTGCTGTCGAGTCCGAAATTCTATCCGTCCTCCTGGTCCTCGACGGTTGCTTCAGTCCGACTCTACACCGATCTCCTCCGCGATCTCTCTATCGTCTTCCACCGCGTCGTCGTCTTCTACAACTCTATGATGAATTCGCCGATCTCCTCCGCAATCTGTCGTCTTTCGCCACATCATTGTCTTCTACGACTCTATGATAAATTCGCCGATCTCCTCTACGATCTCTCTGCCGTCTTCCGTTGCCCTTTTGCTTTTGTCCTAATCCTACGTCGTCTTCCACCGCGTCGCCGTCTCTCCGTCGTCTTCTGCGCCTAGTTGAATAAATTGTTGTACTTTGTACGATGCATCATATATATATATATATGCGGATTGCATTGTAATATACGTGTAAATTGTAATGTTATTTCATCGATCTTTGCATCATTTAATAATAATATTATGTTGCACTACACAAACATATGAATTGCATTGACATATACAGATCAATTGCATTGTCATTTATATTAGAATGTAATGTTTCAAACCCAACCAATTAAAATTATTTTTCCCAATTAAATTTCTCGTAATTCGAAATTAGGAGAATTTTTAAATATTTTTGGAAGATTATGTTATCCCATAAATTTCTCCAACTACCCTAAATTAAATGATAGTGTTATATTTACGTTTAATGCAAATTACGTAATCATACAGTGCATAACTACATATATATATATATAATGCAAATTATATGTATATACAATGCAACAATAACAAACGACAGTTGAAGGAAGTTTTTCTCTCAATTGTTGCAGTTCTGTAATTAATGATTATCATGTCAATTTCAAATCCCTCGGATTTAGGAACAGACGAATTTTTACTTAAATGTCTTTCTTGCATTGTAATTTAACGATGCAAAAATAAATTTTCTATTTAAAATTCGAAATCATGAACCGTCACATATGATTTTTCAATTTCAAATCGTGAACCATCATGATGAATGTTTCGATTTGTGATTTCAAATTTCCAAAACCGAGAACCAACAATTATGTTATGAATTCCCAACATTAATGGTGAACACCATTAGCTACAAAATTTGCAAGACTTAACATAATCTATTCATCAATTATATGTGCAAGTAGTTATGGTCAAAACAATGGGCTCTGGTTGCAAGGTTCGGCCACTTGGAGTAGGGAAAGTGTGAACGATGCCCACTAGACTTATGTGTGGTTTGTATAATATTATTCATATACTTCCTCCACAAAACTTCATACCAATTTGAGTTGGCATAAATTTTAGTAATATATTTTGATTTTTTGCCAGAGTATATTTTGATTCTGTATAAGAGTTTGAGACCCATCTATTTTATTATTTTTAAGTGATTGTGTGTATTGAGTGGAGTTTGGGTCCCACATAATTTATTACTTTTAATTGAGTTGTGTGCATGAGTTGAGTGGATCCATTTACTATAAATAGAAATTTTGAAATGTAAAATAATTTTGTAGACGAACTAAAATGACAAAATATAAAGAACTTTCGTGTACGGAGTATTATATTTCAATTAACTCAGCAGTCAAAAATCGATTCACTTACAAAGCCAAATTGGAAAGCTTGACTCCACTTTTGTACTTTATGAATTTTTGTAACACAGGCAAATTCATGACTCCACTTTTGTACTTGTATTGCTATTTGCATGCCATTGGAATTTATGTAGGGTTCAAGCAGTATTTATTTATTATCAGCTCATTCTACTAAAAATCATACAAATTAGTAATCCCCGTTTCAATAAGGATGACACAAAATTTATGGGTGCAATTAATAAGGAGAGTGTATAAAGTAGTGTAATAATAATAAAGATGGTAGGATCCACATTTTTTTTAAATGATTTTTATTATTTTATTATTGTGTCAAGCTCAGTAGGTCCAATAAAAAAAATGTGTCAAGTTTAGTGCAACAGAGAGAGTAATAAATAGTCGTTTGTATTTCTATTTTCTCAAATGCAATATGTACTAAACATTTTCAAGCGTATAGTAAATTTATAATTTTAAAGCAGATATCTGTAATCCTCACGTGAACCGCTTAGATTTTGCGACCATTATAATAATAATTTAGAGTGGTTATTAGTATATAAATCATAATTCTTAAATAGATATGATAAATATGAGTTTTCTATTATTTTTTATAAAATTCCTAATGTTGTGTGGAAACTTATTCAATATCAATGTTTTCATAGAGAATATGGTTAAAATCTTGGTATTAGGTTTTATTGTCCGTATATAGAGAAATTTTCTAGTCATAAGAGAAGAGGAGAAAAACATTAGAGAAACAAGTGAACAATTTTTCTAGTTTGAAGACAACAATTAAACAATTTATTTATACTATTTCATGATTTATGTTTTAGTTTGAATTTACTTTTTATGTCATGATATTATGTGTAACTGATTATTATTATTATTATTATATATTAGATGAATGATTCATAATCCATTTCAAGAAAACATTTAGTGAGAGTAAAAATTATATTGCAGCATCATTATTGTCATTTAACTAGAGAAACAATAATGAGAGGTGGTACGAGCAAAAAAATTGTCACTAAATGTTATTAATGATGAAATTTGACCTTTTAACTATAAATTTTGCTCTCACTAAAACTGTTTTTTTTTATAATCAGTGAGGATATATCTTTCTTTATTAATACTTTCGTCACTAAATGTTATTTTTATTGTAGTGATCCGAATTCAAAGTTATTCAATATATATCTTTATTTCACTTTTTCCTAGGTTGTTGTGCTTCTTTGATTGAACATGTGTGAGGGGAGAATTAGAACTATATATAAGAACATATGAGATCTTATGAATTAACGTCTAAAATATTTGAACTTAACGTTAGATAATTTAATCTCTTAGATCTGTTTTAGGTTACGTGTTTATCAATACTAAGAGATAATATTAATTTTATGCTAGCTTATGATTTAATTGCTTCCAAATGATTGTTTAATTAAGAATATTATCATTGAATCGTTCCTTGTTAATTGAGCGCCGGTGCCCATAGGACGCGCCGTTTGGGGCACTCGCGGTTGCGTCTGGTTTAGAGTCCGGTGCACAGTCAACTTGTTTTGGCTCGTTCTTTCTCATTTCAATTTCGATTTTGAATTTGTTTTTTTTATGAATTATTCTCAAACCGAACTTTAAATATCTAGCCGATGGTTTTCGCTAAATCTCATGCCAAATTTTTGAAAATTTTGAACAAAATAGACATTTATAACATTTTTCAGTAACCATCGAAAAGTATCGCAAGCGTGCGTACAAACACGGGTTTGAACCGCTAAACGACATAGAAAAAGCAATATGAAACCCAAAAGACGTTGTGTTAAAATACACTAAACACTTAATGTTAAAGACAAAGATTTTCTATTGGTGTATTCCCCTTATACACGAGATTAGCTGGATTGGAACTAATAATTATAATATTATAAATTATTTTTTATATTAATTAATTAAATAAATAAATATATATATATATATTATATTTTAAGTTTTTTTAAATAAATATTAATTATGATTATTATGAATTTTATTTATTATAAATGAATGTTATTTAAAATAATAAATTTAGTTGAAATATATAAATTATAGAACACATGCATGCAGGGACATTGAATCTATTTGATTAGGAAGTGATATTTTCTCAACTTTCTTTTGACAATATGCATTGTAACTAAACAAAACAATAATCATAATATACTCGAAATCTGAAAGTGTACGTTTAGCAAATTTAACCAATAAATAATGCAATTCCAATTTAATATTAATATAATTCAATTTCTTCAATAATAAAATTGCAGTCCAATTTTTTTTAAAAAATAATGCAATTCCGATGACTAAGAATGGTGATAGCATATAAGAATTGAAAAGTATATTGAAATATGTTATAAACAATCCACCATCCATCGTAGTAAAACATAGAGATAATTTTATGTAAATACGCAAACTAACTACAATTTCTAATATTGCACATGAACATTAAAATCTGACCCATAATATACGAACTATTATTTTTTCGCTATTGAATATATCGGGCTATATTTTAGTTAAAATCATGCATACGTGGATCCCATTACACACGTGGCCGGGGGTGGAGTTGATACAGCCCGATTAGTCAAAATCAATAACACCTTCCTCTGTCCATACTCCACGTGTGTAATCGGGTCCACGTATGCATGATTTTAACTAAAATATAACCTGATGTATTCAATTGCAAAAAAAAATTGTAATTCGTGTATTGTGATTTAGATTTTAAAGTTCATATACATTATCAGAAATGGTGATTAGTTTGTGTAAATACAACTATTCCTAAAATACACTCCAATTCTTTGAGTTCAGCTCTAACAAGAAAAATTAAAAATCAGTCGATAGAATATTCTATATTGAATGTTTTCTTAATCAAGGGAATATGAAAAATTGGATAATCTGGAATATATGTATGAGTTTCGTGGAATAAAAATGGAAAATGCTAATTAACTTATGCAACACTCTCTAGACTCTAGACCTCTCCAGACTACCGCTAGGTCAATTAATCCTAGAGACGTGATATTTTGGTAGTTTTCTTCATCTTCATTTATTTTTTAAACTCCAACATTATCTCTAAAAAATGTGAACTCGATCGAACTCCATTGATTATTCCATGAAGAAATAAACTTTGAATAATATAATCATGATTCCATATCATATTTGAATTTAATTAATCTATGTTAAAACAATAAAAAAAGAACATATTGCAGCAAAGTTGAGCCATGCACCAAAGCATGCATGCCGCATATACACTACAAAAAAACCTTAATTTGGCGACGGAATGGACGACGGATTGGATTTCCGTCGTTCACTGGCGACGGACTGGCGACGGACTCCAAAGACTTGGGTTAACGACGGACTGGCGACCGTTTTTTGGCGCGTAAGTTGGCGGCAAACTTAACGACGGACTGGACGACGGACCAGTCCGTCGTTAAGTTTTATTTTCTTTTTTTTTTATTTTTAATGCTGACGACGGACTGGTCCGTCGCCCAGTCCGTCGTCCAGCCCTTTTAACAGTTGTCTCCCTCCTTTCGCGAAATCAGAAGCTGCAACACATAATCCGTCCCCCCACCGGCGATTTGAAGGCGATTTCGACCTCCCACCGCCGTAATACTCCAATGTAAGTCGAATCCTTCCCTTTTGCTTCTCCTCTTTCGATTTCTATGTTTTTTTTTTAATTTTACCGTTGGGATGAAGCTGCCCGTTGCTCCGCCTGCGCTGCCGCCCCTCCACGGCCCTGCTCCGCCGCTGCCGACGCCGCCGGAGTCCGCCGCCAGCCTCCAGAAGCTGTCCGCGCACGTAATGTCCAATTTAATTTATTTTTTTAATTATTGTTAATTTATTATGTTTAATTTGATAATTATTTTGTAATTGTTGTTAATGTTTATAATTTTGTTTGTTAATTGAATGTTAATTAACTAATTACTAGCTATTTTATGTTATACATTGTATTGTATAAATTGCATGTTAATTGTATGTAAATTATGTGTTAATTGTAGTTTAATTTGTTAATTTTTTATATTCTTTTTATAATTATTGTTATTTCTTATAATTTCATTTGTTAATTGTATGTTAATGTATGTTAATTGTATGTGAATTTTGTTAATTGTATGTTAATTAATTGACTATTTTATAATTATTGTTATTTTTTAATTATTTTTAATTAGGTTATATATGTGATATAATTATACATAATTAACTAATTATAGTCGGTTGAGTTATGTTAAGTAGGATAATGTTAGAGTATTTTGTTTATGCTATTTACTTAAGGTTTAATTATTTAATTTGTTAATATATATATGTAATTTGTTATGTTGATATAAATAGATTTAATTAGTTGAATTATATTTAACTATTGAATTTGTTGATTTATTACTTGTTAGTAGAGTTTATTAGGATAATTGATTAATTTGTTAAACCTAATTTTTGGTTAATTAATTTTAATTTGTGTAAATTAATAAATTAGTTTATAGTTTAGTTAATTGAATAATTGAATAAATTATTTTCTGAATTACTTAATTAGGGTTAAGGATAATTAATGTAATTAATCCTTAATAAATTAATTAGTTTAGTTAGCGTAATTAATTAGTTTAGTTAATTATAGTTTTTTTTTATGGACAAATAATTATTGTAATTAATCCTTGATAAATTAATTACTTTAGATAGTGTTAGTGTTAAATATAATTGACGGGTTTGTCTACTACATGTAAATTATGATATCTTAGTTTAAATTGTGGATTAATTAGTTTAAATTGTTTAATTAGGTTTTTTTTAATTACGTCTGTCGCTGCTCGACTCCTCTCTCAGCCTTTCCGAGCCGCCTTCTGCCGCTCCGGCGCTTCCCACTTTGGTGAAAGGTAATTAAATTATAATAATGTACTTATTTAATTACTTAGGTTAATTATTTAAATTTCTTAGGTAATTTTTAGATTATTTAGCATTTATAATGAATTAGTTGATTTTTGTATTTAATTTGATTAATCATGTTAGTTAATTGTGTAGGTTAATTATACTAATTTTCTCCCAAATAATTTAGACTAATTTAGACTAAGCTTTGTTCATGTTTTCTCTAAGTCTGTTAAATTTCATAAGGAGTGAATTGATTGTTTAATTTAATTTATTGTTTTAATTGACAAAAATATATAATGTATGTTGATTAGTTTATATATAGTTGATTGTTTCTAATTTCAAAAGATTTTGGTAATATAGTATAACGAAATGAGGGATTTTTGACATTGGGATAGACGTAATCAATTTCTTAAGGATCTTCTCCCTTTGGGATAGATTTTGATTACGTCTTAAGGATCTTCTCCCAATATGTGTAATATTATATATGTTGTGGTGATTTGATGAGATGCATGTGTTGTGATATTTTAATTATTATGTACGAATGTTTTGATTATGAAATGTATGTTGGGATATTTTCATGATTGTGTCAGCTGGCTGTTTTGATTAGATTTAGTGATATGGGATATATATTAATTTGGACGCAATCAACTGCAAATCTCCAAAAATGACCAAATTAAATGACCGAAAATAACCAAATACAATCAAGTGCAAATGAACTTATAATATTCGCCGACAAACCATAATTCTCAACCTGGGACCATAATTTTCATAATTCTCGTCATCTATTGTCGTCCACTATCCTACTCCAAATCAACTTATAATTGTCTTCCTCTATTTAACATCAAATAATTCAACTCTCATTTAACACTTTCCTAAGTGAGTCTATGTTTACACATGTGCAATCTTCATTCAAATTAATGTCTCATTTAATCGACCACTAATATATTCATGCCCTCTCCGTAACTAATTCAACTTCATTTTACTATGTAAATACTTATTAATATTAATCAGGGTTATAAAAATGAGTCGAGATTGGATGTATCTGCGTTTACTTTCGAACGGGAGATTTAATCCGCACTTCCTTGCTGGGCTTGACGAGTTCTTAAGATTTGCAAGTAGTCAGCCTCAATTAATGGATGGAGAAAAAATCAAGTGTCCGTGTGTGAAGTGTAAGAATATATACTTTAGAAGTACAGATGTTGTACAGCTTCATCTGGCTAAAAAGGGTTTCACACGGGGTTACGAGGTCTGGAGGTTTCATGGTGAAAATGAAATACCTTCATATGCTCAAGAAACACGTGTCGACGTATATGTAGAACCCGAGGAAGAGTACGGGACATACCACGCGATGGTTCATGATCTCGGGGGTCCCTCTTTCAACAATCCAGACACAGAGGAAGATCCAAACGCTACAGCGAAGTTGTTGTACGAGTTGTTGGACGCTGCCGATCAAGAGTTATACCCTGGGTGTAAGAACCACACTCAGCTATCTTTTGTGGCTCGTCTGATGACTTTGAAGGCCAGTTCTGGGATGCCACAAAAATATTTCAACGAGTTGTGTGTGTTATTGAATGAGGCATTCCCAGATCACCACAAAGTGCCCATGAATTACTACAGCACACAGAAATTGCTACGGGCAATGGGTTTACCTGTAGAAAAGATAGATTCGTGTAGGAATCATTGCATGATCTATTGGGAGGGGGATTCCCATCTTGTGAATTGCAAATTTTGCAATGAAAGCCGATACAAAGATAGGAGTTGGGGACGTAAACAAGTGTCTCTTAAGAAGATGTACTACTTCCCTTTAACACCTCGTTTACAAAGGTTGTATGCATCTAAAGCTACGGCCGGCGACATGATCTGGCATTCAACCTCAGCTGATGATGGTGTTATGCGCCATCCTGCAGATTCGCCGGCGTGGAAGCACTTTAATGTGACTTACCCGGGTTTTGCAGCGGAGCCACGAAATATACGATTAAGACTGTCAACAGATGGTTTTCAACCATTCGGGCAATCGGGACAACAGTACTCATCCTGGCCTGTTATCCTTACTCCTTACAACTTACCTCCGTGGTTGTGCATGAAAGAACAGCACATGTTTCTCACAGTGCTTGTTCCTGGTCCCCGAAATCCAAAAGATAAGATTGATGTTTACCTACAGCCACTTATATCTGAACTCAATGAATTGTGGACAGTCGGTGCCCATACGTATGACGTTTCAAGAAGACAAAACTTCCAGATGCACGCAGCATTGATGTGGACCATTAGTGATTTTCCGGCGTACTCGATGTTGTCTGGTTGGAGTACAGCCGGAAGATTAGCTTGTCCTCGATGCATGGAACAAACAGAAGCATTCTCCTTAACACATAGCCGGAAGCAGTCATGGTTTGATACACATCGCAAGTTCCTACCTTACGATCACCAGTTCAGGAGGAATAGGAGGGCCTTTAGAAAGAATAAGATTGTTGCAGATGATCCTCCGGAGAGGAGATCAGGGGAAGAGATACTTTATTAGATTGAAGATTTGGGACTAGTAAAGGTCACCGAAGATTATGATGATAATAACAAGCGCATTTTAAGACAAGTTACCACTGGATGGCGGAAAAAGAGCATCTTTTGGGACCTTCCGTATTGGAGTTCCCTGCTCATTCGACACAATTTAGATGTTATGCATATTGAAAAGAACGTGTTTGACAATATTTTCAATACTGTTATGAATGTCCAAGGCAAGACAAAAGACACGGCAAAGTCGAGGGAGGAACTCAACCTCTATTGTCACAGACCCCAGTTGATGCGTGACCAGTACACTAATAAATATCCTAAGGCATGCTACACACTTGACAAAAAGGAGAGAAAAGTCTTGTGTGAGTGGGTGAAAACCCTTAAGTTTCCTGACGGTTACGTCTCAAATATGGGTAGATGTGTAGACATGAGTAAACTTAAGATGTTTGGGATGAAGAGCCACGACTGTCACGTTTTCATGCAGCGCATACTACCCGTTGCATTTCGAGAACTACTCCCACAAGCTGTTTGGAAGTCCATAACTGAGTTGTGTCTGTTCTTTCGTGATTTGACATCACGAAACATAAAGAGTGACGACATGCAGACACTTAACAATAACATCCCATTGATTTTGTGTAAGCTTGAACGAATATTTCCACCAAGCTTCTTCGACTCAATGGAACATTTGCCTATCCATCTAGCCGACGAGGCAAGAGATGGAGGACCAGTCCAATATCGATGGATGTACCCATTTGAGAGGTACTTTATCAAACTGAATCAATTGTGTTTAATGTTTCATAAATTTTAACTAAGGTTTCATGCTTTCTAAATGAATTATTTCAATACAGATATTTAAGGAAGCTGAAAAATAATGTCAAGAACAAATCAAGCGTTGAGGGATCGATATGTAATGCATACTTAGTGGAGGAAGCCACTGCTTTCTGTTCCTATTATTTTGAGGATCATGTCAGTACGAAACATAGAGAGGTGCCTCGCAACTACGTTGGAGGATGTTCTACTAGTGGGGTAGAAGATCAATCAGACTTGCCTTCTGTATTCAAACTTGCCGGAACTGGTTTTGGAAAAACAACGAAAAGAGCGTTGGATCCAAGGGAATATAGAGCTGCGCATCTATATGTACTCCATAATTGCGTGGAGATCGATCCATATATCAAGTAATCTTTTACAAATCATATTATACGACTATTTAATGCAATGTGTGGTTCAAAGCAACTAATATCTTCTTTTCTATGAAGGGAATACGAATCACATCTCAGACACTCAAATCCATGGATAACTGACATGGACATTGACAAGAAAATGTCTACAGAATTCCCTGAATGGTTTTGCTCCTATGTGAGTCAAATTTTCACTAACATACTTGAAATTATTTAATTAAATACTATATAAGGGACATACAACTCCACAACTTGATAAGTATAAACTTCTGTGTGCTGTAGGTACAAAATTGTGTAACTGATCCTGTTATGTGGGACATTGCACGTGGACCTTCACCAATGATTACATCATACCATGGTTATTTGGTGAATGGTTACAAATTTCACACGATATCACATGGAACTCACAAAGCCACTATGAGTAGTGGTGTGTGCATAAAAGCGGGTAACTATGGGGACTCGAGTCAGACGGATTTTTATGGACAATTAGTCGAAGTGTGCGAGCTCACATACCCAGGATTACACAATAAGAAGGTCGTTCTCTTCAAGTGTGACTGGTTCGACACCTCTCCGGCCGGTACAAGGGTTGATACACAGTTCAATTTAGTGTCTGTAAATCATACGCGCAGACTTAGAAAATATGAACCATTTGTATTAGCCATTCAAGCTACACAGGTGTATTATTGTTCATATCCTAGTATGAACCAACAGTGTAGGGAATGGTGGGAAGCTTGTTCTATAAAGGCACGGGCCACTATCGACGAGTCTCGAGCGGATGTGTCTACGTTGGAGTCACCGTTTCAGGAGGATGATGACGCTCATGTGGTAACTACTGTTGATGTAGATGATATTACATCAGTTGCCCGAGACGGTGAACATGTAGAAATTGAAGATGATGATGACCACGTGGACTCTGATAATGTCCTCGAAACAGAAGAAGAAGATGACGAGGATGATGAATACCAAGAGGATGAAGCATCAGATGACGAAGAAGAAGATGAAGATGAGGAGGATGACTATGAAGATGAGGATGAGGAAGATGAAAATGATAACAATGAAGAGGATTCTCCTTAACACTTTGTGTAGAAAACTTAACACATTCGAATTTTAAGTTATTAATTATAAATGCAACATGTTATAAGTTCAATATAAACATTCTACGTATACGTGATATGTCTATCATGAATCTTATTTATCTATTTATTTTCAACATAATAGATGTCTTACTCTCGGCGAGAGGATGTGGGGACCCCTCGTGGTAGGGGTACACGCCGATCACAGCTATCCCATGGATGGGGTAGTTCCCCGGGCTCATCCTCTGGATATGAGTCCGGGACCGGCGGTCTCAGCCACCATATTGGTGGCATACACATAGGCGGTCCGTCTTCTGGCTCTGACGGTGATGGTCAGTTGGAGCGTAGACCCACAGGAGACGTTGTTCTTTCTGTGAGTGAGTTGGGGTACGTAAATGCAGCCACATCTTCAATTTTGATAATTATTTAATTAGTTATTCCAAAATCTAACATAAATCATTCTAAAATTAATTATACAGGGGATTTTACCCGCATGCCGACCCGGCAGATTACATTTGGGAACTATTTAAGATAGTTCCCAACCCGACTGGCTACAGTTGGAAGCTTACGCCTGAGGACGTGAGACAGCGATATTGGGAGGAGTTTAAGGTTCGAAAATTTACTATAACTTTCAAATTCATTCTTAATTAAAAATTATAACTACAATTTCTAACACACATTTTCAATGCTAGAAAAAATTTACTTGGGAGCCGGCACTCGATGCCAGGATTCGGGCATTATGGTATGATAAGATCCGGGAGAGATATAAGGATTATATCTGCGGGATCAAGAGGAGGAGGAATGATCCGCCACCCAGAGGTGGGAAGCCTGGGTGGTGGACGGATGATGTCTGGATGGGTTGGCTCGCTTACTGGTCCCGGGATGAGGTTGTGGCCAAATCCCAGGCAGCGAGGCGCAACCGGTTGTCTGAGCCCCAGGGACCGGGTACTGGTCCTATCAAGCAAAGGGGAGGGTCCAAGTCGGTCATGCAACGAGCTGAGGAAAAGGTAATAATATACTTCAAATAATAATACTAATTATGTGGTACAATTTTAATTCATATACACATGTTTCAATGACACAACTCCAATATTAATGTGATCTGATGCATAGGGTCGTGAGCGGGGAGTAGCTCCGATTTCGTGCATGTTCGACTCCTTTCTGGACGAGCATCGATACGCGGACGGGACATACACCGATCCGAAATCTGAGGCGATAGCGGTAAGTTTTAATTTAAATCTAATATATATATATATGTATTAGATTTTCAATATTTATAATATGTATACTAACAATTGTTCATTTCTCGTTTACATGCAATCAGACTGAGGTGTTTCGCCGTGCTGACGAGGAGCGGGCCCAGCTACCCGAGGGGGACCACGATGCAGTCGACATCAACGAGCTGTATCTGGAGGTTCTTGGCGGCCCGGACAAGAAGAAGAGGCTGTTCGGCACGGGAGGCGCGGCGAAGGCCTTGAGAGCTTCCAGATTCGGGGGATCCTCGTCCGCATCACGCCCATCCAGAGACGAGGTTGAGGAGCTGCGGCGTCGAGTCGAGGAGCAGGATCGCGAGCGCCGTGAATACCTGGCTGAGCAGCAGAGATTAGCTCAGCAGATGGCGCTCATGCAGTCTCAGCATGCCGAGATGCTGCGCTGGATGCAATCTCAGCAGGGAGGTCCACCCTTCTTTCCCTCTTATCAGCCTCCCCCGTCTGATCCCCCTCCCCAGTTTCCTCCTGATGATGACTACGATTCGTAGATGCTACTGATACATTTACTATTATTTTATTTTTTGGTTTGTCGTGGGATGTGACTGATACAATTATTTATTTTGTTAATTATATGAAATCCGCGTTCATTTTGAATTTCATTTGATTGGTTCAATTTTAAATTATTGTTCAATGTTGGATTATGTTTGTATTGTTTGTTATGACACGTTTTAGGTAATGAATAATAAAAAAACAAAATTATTTATTAAAAAAAAAAAAAAAAATATTACCTGGCGACTGACTGCAGTCCGTCGCCAGGTCAACGGTCAACGGAGGCTCGCGACGGACTGCAGTCCGTCGCCACTAACGACGGATTTAATCCGTCGTTAGCTTTCCGGCGCCGTCAACGGTCTCCGGCAGTCTCTGACGACGGATTTTAGTCCGTCGTGGCTAACGACGGATAAATTCCGTCGTTAGTCCGTCGTTATCTTACGACAGACTGTATTTTCCGTCGTCCGGCGGGCTAACGACGAACGAAATACAGACGGAAAATATCCGTCGCCAGTCCGTCGCTAAGCCCCCGGGACGACGGATTTCTTCTCCTAACGACGGATTTTTCCGTCGCCAGAAGCTGTTTTTTTTGTAGTGATAAAACGTGGATATATACACACACTAAGAAGCTATCAAGATGTTTCACTTGCCATAAAATAAAGAGAGTATATTGTATATATATCAACACTATTACGACTGCCACCATTATTTGACGTGACAT
>JAPKLX010000270.1:286697-302338 GCA_026898415.1 Leonotis leonurus
GTTTGTTTCTTTTATATATATATATATATATATAAAAGAAACAAACTTTGAATCATAAATTAATATAACAACATGGTACACTGTGTACACACATACTACCTATTTTCAATACTCAGCAGCGTTATGCCACTATCAAATTTAATGGGAATATTGCCTCAATTTTTTTATCAGTAAATAATTAACCATTTGAACGAGTCGTTTCATTAAGATTTTTCAATTTAATTGTTATATATATTATTTTATCTTCTACGTATTTTTTTGAAGTCCTGTGTACACACGTACGATAATTCACATATTTTAATCATTCATGCTTTGGCACCAAATATTTTCTATGCTAAATGGACGGGTCTATAAAAAGAACACATGCAGCAACCACGCTACAAATAAACTAGATATCAAAGTAACTAATTATCATCATCTTCTCTACACTCTAAAGATGAGAATTCCAACTATCATTTCTCTTAGTTTAACTCTTTTTCTCATCATCTCGTGTTCATTGGCAACTCCTTCGAGTAGGAATCATGATTTCCTTCAATGCCTCGCACAAGAATTCCACAACTACTCAATCACCAACCTTGTTTACACCCCAAACAACTCCTCTTTCATTTCTATATTGCAATTCTCCATAGAAAACCTCAGATTCGCAACACAATCTACACCTAAACCTCAAGCCATTATAACCCCTCAACACGAAACCCAAATTCCGCCCGTCGTACACTGCACTAGGAAAGCTGGACTCGAAATTAGAACTAGAAGCGGCGGCCATGACTACGAGGGACTGTCTTATGCATCACAACTCCCCTTTGTCATCCTTGATTTGATCAATCTTAGTGAAATCACAGTTGATGCTAAGGAGAAAACTGCATGGGTTGGATCCGGGGCAACTATTGGCTCTTTATATTACAAAATCGCAGAGAAAAGTCCTGTCCTAGGGTTTCCTGCAGGCATTTGGGCATCGATTGGTGTTGGAGGACACTTGAGCGGAGGAGGCTACGGCACATTGCTTAGGAAATATGGTCTTGCTGCGGATAACGTCATTGATGCTAGAATAATCGATGTCAAGGGAAGAATTCTTGACAGAAAAGCAATGGGTGAGGATCTGTTCTGGGCCATCAGAGGCGGCGGTGGTGCCAGCTTCGGCGTGATCGTTGCATGGAAGGTGAAACTGGTCGACGTTCCAGAGAGAGTCACTGTTTTCAGAATCAGCAGAAGTTTGGAACAGAATGCGACAAAAATCATTCACAACTGGCAGTACGTAGCTCCGAAGATCGACCGTGATTTGTTCATCGGCATCATGATAAGCAAGGTGAACACGACGATCGATGCTTCTTTCTTTTCACTGTTTCTTGGTGGTGCCGATAGATTGATGTCGTTGATGAAAGAAAGTTTCCCAGAATTAGGGCTACGCAGAGAAGACTGCACGGAAACGAGTTGGGTCAATTCCATTCTATACTTAATGGGTTTCCCCATGCAAAGAGAAATTCTGCTCAACAAAACTCTCCTCGATTTAACGATAGGATACAACAAAATAAAATCAAACTATGTGCAGAAACCCATTCCTGAATCCGGTTTGAAAGGCGTGTGGAGATATTTTGAGGAGGCAGAAGGGAAAGGTGGATCGGTCTTCATGATCCCATACGGTGGAAGAATGGCGGAGATTTCAGAATCGGCCATTCCATTTCCTTTCAGGGCTGGTAATTTGTACTCATTCAGTCACATCGCCTCTTGGGAAGAAAAGGAAGATCGAAATTCGGACAGGTATATAAGCTGGTCGACGAGGCTTCATGACTTCATGACTCCTTATGTTTCGGCGAATCCGAGGGGTGCGTATCTCAACTACAGAGATCTTGACCTCGGAGTCAACAATGTTGTAGGGAAGACGAGCTATGTTCAAGCTAGTGCTTGGGGAAAGAAGTATTTGAAGAACAATTTTGATCGGCTAGTTCGAGTTAAAACCATGGTTGATCCACATAATTTCTTCAGATTCGAACAGAGCATTCCTCCTCTCAATGCGAAATGGACAAAGAAAGGGGATTAAGATATGTTTTAGTAAGGCGTTGCGGTAATAATGATTTACTTGATTTTATACCTATCACATTATTGTACATTTGTATGGTTAATTTTCTTCTATATATTCTATAAAAAATATAGATATGATCTTGTATATATTATCGTTCACAAAAATATTCCAATCTTATACTCTTACATTTCTCGAGATAGTAAATGGCACAAAAAACTCCACTGTTTGTTAAATTGAACAAAAGCATCCTTCCCATGTAAAATTAACGTTCATTGTTTGTCCAACTTTTTGCAACTGATTTTAATTTTTAGAGTTTGAATATGTGAAAATTAAGAATCTGATCTATCCGTGCCATCATTGCATAAAACATTTGATTGTCTTCCATTCTTTTTGAGACGCTTGAACAAATTAGGATCCCTGTCGTATGATGCTCATGGAGTAAGGGAAGATCAGTACATTGTTCTATGCATGGTATGTGAACGACAGAATGTTTTGGAATATTTGCACTTATTCAAACTCATATAATCAGTTGTGGAATATTGCAAGTCATGCATGCATGCTAACTTCTACAAAATTTGGCTTTTGTTATGTAAGCTAGATTTACACAGTTTAAACACATATGGGTGTTTGATGTTTCATGCATCTAAACGACACAAGTGGGTCGATTTAAGTGTTTATGTAATTCACGAGATCTAACATAGACCTAACGAAGCATACTAACCATAGGATTATATTTCCGAAGTTTATTAATATTCCTATGTTGTGTTAATTAACTTATATCTAGACGATCAAGGGATGTAATTGGGCAATCCACTCGGTTTCGAGCTAACTCATTCGAGTTGTCATTTTATTCGATTCAAGTTAGTCTATCGAGTCAATCGGATTAGAATATTTACAAAACATATTTAACATATACATATACTCCCTCCGTCCCGGTATACCTGGCCCCTTTTATATTCAAATGAGTGTATTATAATAAAGAAGGGGGCCAGGTTTATTGGGACGGAGGGAGTATTTTTTTATAAAAAATATATATGTGCACAATATAACAGATAAGAAATTTAACACAAAATTAAATATTAAATTTAAATATGAATATGAATATATATATTTAAATAGGAAAAAAGGTAATGATATTATATTAAAATTGTGTTGTAATTATTCTTTGAAGGGATTGATTAATTGATGGGTATCAGAAATACATCTTTTACATTGAAAATCAAATATATTATGCAAGTAATGTTATTTTATTTTTTCATTCAGTTAAATCGGGTCGACCCATTCAATTTTCGAGCTAGCCCAATCGGGTACAGTTTGTTTTCGATCCAACCCATTCGGATTAAAAAATATTTTGGGTTATATATTTTTAATATTTAAAATGTACTACCTCCGTCTCACTACATTAGTCCCATTTGATTATTTTAATATACCTAATTGAATATAATTTAGGACTAATGAAGTGGGACGGTATTACTCCCTCCGACCCAGTCACGATGGCCATTTTTGTCGTTTTCGTCTGTCCCACGAAGATGGCTCATTTCCTTTTATAATAACATTTTTGTGCTTTAAGTGTACTGGGTAAATAAAAATAAGGGGATTATCTTGGTCTGCGTGCCGAACAGAAAAGGGTCATCTTGAATGGAATAGAGAGAGTATTTTGGATGAGAATCATATACTCCCTCAGTCCCGCCCTAAGTATTACGTTTTTCTTTTTGGGTTGTCCCAACACAAGTGTTACGTTTCCCTTTTAAAAGAACTTTATTACTCACATAACTTTAAATAATATATATTTATATCATCACTTATATTACTTCATGCGTCCCACTAAGCTTGACAACTTTTTTTTCGACACGGTTATTAAGGAAAATATATAAAGTAGCGTAAGAGTGATAAAGGTAGTAGGGTCCACACATTTTTGAAGAGATAACTTTTACTATTTTTAGAATGTCTCAAGCTTAGTGGGACGTTCATATAAGAAAAGTGTCTCAAACTTAGTGGGACGGAGGGAGTACTTCTCATTTCTCCTTAAATCTCGTGCCCAAAAGCAAACGTATCACTTAGGGTGGGACGGAGGAAGTATAATTTTAGATTAAAATATTATTAATATAAGGTTTGTATGCAACTTTTTCATTGATATATCAAGAGTATTTCATGGATAAATTTTCGGTGGTATATGAATTTTGTGGCTATAGTTTGTTACTATCTACTAATCTATTACCTATTTGTGAATATCAAATTTCTCTCAAACTCACGCCCATTTGGATCGCATACGGCATGCGGGTAAATTGTGGTCCCTACTTTTAAGGGATAAAAATAACCATAATTTAGAGATTATGTTCAAAGTTTGATCAATTCAAATAAATATCAACTTCTGTATAATAATTTTTTATCTCACACGTGATGGCATAATTTAATTTAAGAAAGAATAATCCTGATCATATATACTCTCTCTCTATCCACCAAAATGGTTTACGCTTTGCCATTTTGGGACAAAAATTGGTTTGCATTTGAAACTTTCATTTTATAGCAAGTGCACCCATCACATCCACTACACACAACTCAATTTAAAACAATACTTTAAGTGAGACTCAAACTCCACTAACTACTCACAATCAATTTAAAACAATATATGAAGTAGGACTCTAACTCCACTCACTACATATCCTCATTAAAGTCAAAACACAATATTAAAATTCGTATCGGATCAAACCTTAAACTATTTTCATGAACGGATGGAGTATTAAAATAGTTGCTAAACTTAACCGAAAGTAAAGATTGTTAATTGTTCTTTACAATGCAATTTGAAAAATCAGAATTTCTAGATTTATATGATTTCATGGAACGGTAATAATAGTACTTACTTGACTCTTATTTTCCGCGTGTTTATAAATAGTGGTGTTTCATTTTATAATAGTAATATATACAGTGAGTGTCAATAACATAATCATTAAATTAATTAGTGATCCTTGGCCAACCCACTAATCACTAATGTATCTCAAGCTTTTACTATTTAAGAGTTCTTTGAATGGGGAAAATCATCTTTAAAATGTCTTTAGAATTGGGTTATACATGATGAATGTTTGTTGGTAAACATGAAACTAAATTATACAAAGAACAAAATAAATATATAATGCATTCAACGTGTTACTTGCCGCGCCCACTTTTTTATGCATTCATACGCGTGAATTAATACATGCATCATAACTCATACTACTTTTTGTAAGGTGAAAATTTTAGAATTAAAATATAATGATATGCCCATCATACTATTTTTTTTTCTCTTCTTTTAAAAAAAATGATCAATAATGATTCTTCATTTCTCCTCGATGTGACTGGAATCTCTAACCTATATTGATGTTGGTTACCGTCTAGTGGCCTACCACGACCCCTAATTATATATTTCATTCGTCCCGTTAAATACGGTCACAAAGAATCCAGTACAGATATTAAAAAAATAAAATGTTATTTTTTAAAAAAGTAGGAGAGATGTATTTTAAAGGTAAAATTATTTTCTTTCTGGAAAAGTGACCACTTTTAGTGGGACGTCCCAAAAAAAAATGTGGCCACATTTAGCGGGACTGGGGGAATATTACATATTGGATATACTAGTTGGTAACCTGTCGAGACGGCGTTTTAAATATTGTATTAATTTATTAAAATAAAATATTAAAAAGATAATCTATTACTAATTAAAATATTACATGATTCATAAAGATATATTTTTAAAATGCATGCAAATGTGTGAAATAATATATATAATTGAGAATTATAATAATTTTTTTGGAAATCACTCAAAAAGAATAGTATAAATCATAATGTATATCATCGTAGCAATAGAAATAATCGAAATTTAGCTCCAAATCAGGTATACTAAGAACTTTGTTACACTATATTAGTTCACAAATAAAGAACATAATTTCCATTTGCAAATGCAAAAATAGTACTCTCTGTGTCCCACTCAAGTTGGCCCCAAAAGTCAATAAAACACTCACAGTTTTAGTCAAATGAGGACATCTTGAATGGGATGGAGGGAGTAATATAGATCGGCATAACTCATGGTTCATCAAAAATTTTGATCCATATTTTGGTGGAGATGTTACGTTGATGTTTCGACTTCTTGAATTCATTTTTGTGGGTCTTGTTCAACTAATTATATGTCGTGTGATTCTTCGACTTCGTCAAATCTAACTTCCTTCAGGTAGCTATAAGAGGTGGCGTAGAGATACGTGGGAGATGAGAGAGTTGAGATATGCAGTTTCGTAAATTATAAATATAAACAAAACAGTAACAACTATCAATTAATAATTATTAGATTTATTATTACATGAAAATTTGCTGAAAATTTCATCATACACTACATTTGTCGTTTTGTTATGTGGTTTACCATTCTCATTGCATACTAAAATCTTGAGAGCTTTTTTGCTAGTGACTCTTGAGACTGCAACATATTTGTCCATGACTGAACACGGGTCTTGGGAGGAATAATCCTACATTCGTAAGTGATTGTCCTTGACTCTTGTTGATTGTCATAGCAAAACAAATATTCAATGGAAATTTCCTCCTCTAAAATCGGATTGGAAAGTTACTGAAATCTGAGGGACTCATAATCATTATGGAAATAGAAAATCTTTTCCCTTTATTTTTTCCATAAATAAGTTTAGCTTCAATAACCATTACAAAGCTCATTTGATGGATCAATATTTCTGAGAAGCACTATGATGCATCCTGTTTCAACTTATTTTACTTAAGTTACTCGCAAGAGAATGAGGTCATTATAAATTAATAAGTTAACCCTAGTCGTATTCTCAAGGAAGGCTAAACAGGACTTCATCTACGTTGTTGAACAAGAAAGCAATTAAAATAATTGGGGTTACAATGATTATTAGCTAAATTAATTAATTACCTAAGCGAGTGAAATTAAAGGAATGAAAAAATGAATTATCTAGGCGGGAATTAAGAAAGCAATTAAATTCTAAGTGTAAGAACGAGGAATTAAAGGAATTGAATCTTGACATGCTTCAATTTGATTAATTAACATAGATGATAGAATGAGAATCAATAGTTCAGGATTAATCAAGAAAGAAACCACAATAAAGGAACAATAGTAAATTAAAATGAAAGCAATAAGAACTCACGAATTAAATTGGAAATAATGCACTAGAAAGAGTCTCCAGGTTTGAATCACAATCGAATCCACAATGCAAAATTAAAGAACTAGGATGGAATGGGAAAAATCATAAACTACTGTGTTTTCTCTCCTGGTTTAAAACCCTAGCATGATAGTTTTTTCAATAAAATCACGCATGCACTATATATAGGGGGAGAATCCCCGCCTGGCCAGCGATCACTAGGGGGTAGCGCTTGCTACCCCCATGTTCTGTCTTGGGAAAGTCTCATGGGGGCTAGCGGTCGCTAGCCACACGTTCTGTCTTCGTTTGGTTTCAGGGGCCAGCAGCCGCTAGGGGGTAGCGGTCGCTAGCCCCAACTTCTGTCTTGGATCACGTTAAGCGAGCCAACGGTCGCTAGACTCGCATTTTGTCCTCTTTCCCTTGGACAAGCCAGCGACCGCTAGGCTCGCATTTTGTCCTCTTTCCCTTGGATGAGCCAGGGACCGCTAGGGGCTAGCGGCCGTTAGGCTTGCTCTCAGCCTTGGCGTGTAATTTATCTTCTTTTTCTGTACTTTTCGTCCTCGTTTCTCTTCTCGAGCCTTATTATCTTTGTTTGTCGATCTTTACCTATAATGTGAAAATACGACAACCAAAGAATCAAATAGAACAACAAACATATGACAATATCAACTCAATATGCGCGAGAAACGAGATCGAAAATGGATAAAACACGTCCTTTCTTCAATTTCATTTCATGACTTGACAACCCTGAACATTTGATCGTATTCAGATATTCAACTGAGAACACTTCATCTATATCAATCATCTTCTTGGTAAATATTGTTTGAACTTAAGTATATCATTTAATTGGCGGAGATTAGAGACATGACATAATCATTTATTGTATCAACCATCTCATTAGTTGGTGCCAGTATAGCTCTATCCTTAACCTTTTTTTGATTTGAGAAATCTTGCAATAGGTCTGGGTATGTGTTATCTACTATTATTGCAATGGGATTAGTTGCATCTTGTTTAGCCTCTTTTTGGTCATCTTAACTCATATATTCACCGTCTTTATTCTAGTAGTTTTCTCATTTTGCATGATATTTCGGACTCGATTTACGTTTCATTTTATGTTCAGGATCACGAGCTAAAACAAGTACTAAAGTTGTAAACGGGACGAGAAAAGATCGAGAAATGACGACAGAACGAAGACAAGGGCTGAGAGCACAAGTCAGTACCTGCGGAGCTTAGGAGGCCACTGACTAGGCCTCTCGGTGACCCGGATCAAGCCAACGCGCGAGGGACCAAGGCCACGGTTAGCGACCGCTGACCCCAGCGACTTGTCCGGAGAGTTCGTCCAACGGCCCAGCGGATCACCCGCGATTCACTATGTCAGCGGTCGCTGACATGTAGGAGACCGCTGACTCTCTCGATGTCTATAAAAAGGCCACGTGTTTTCTCATTCTAAACTTACTTTTCCCAATTCTCTACACTTATATTCCGAGTACCTCTTGACTCATCATTTTAGGGTCGAGATTTATGATTTTAGTAGTTATTTTTATTAAGTTCGTGTTTAGTTTAGTATTTGATTAAGAACGGTAGTCGATTACAACATTCAAGTTCGTTGTTCTTAATCTCATTCATCGTTGTGGATTCAAGTTCTTCCATTCAAGTTTATGAACTACATTTGCTTTCGCTTTCAATTCCAGATTCGATTTATTTATTGAGTTTATTTATTTGTTTATGCTTCGTATTTCTTATTCATTTATCTACTCTACATTCTTAGCAATTTAGAATTACAAGTTACTTTTACTTTCATATTTCTTTTGTGGTGATTTCAATCTAGTTGTTATTTATATTGAAATCAATTGCCTTCTTTAATTCTCAACTCGTTTCCTCAATTCACAACTCGTTTTTATGCTCTCTTCAAATTCATGTCTTTCAATTATATCTTCGTTTATTTTTATTAGTCTAGAATTTATCTTCTTTCGTAATTTATAATTTTTTACCTAGCTTTAAAATGTCTCAACAATCTTTTACTTGTTTTATTGTTGAACAAAGAATTAAATTGTCCTGGTAAGTTTTCCTAGAGAATATGACTTGGGTGAACTTATCATTGCTAGACGACCTCGTTAGATTGCGAGCGACTCGAAACAATTTCAGTTAATACACATTTCTTATTAGAATATCGTCTGGCAACAACACATCAACTTCTCCATCATGAGTACTTTCACCAACAATACCATCTCCTATTTTGAGTATCCATTCGACAAATTGTTTAGTTTGTTTCGCATTAGAATCAGAAGTATTACCCTAAAATGAAATATACAAACATCAACATGAACATAATACAAATATTATAAACTTATTTAAGAGAATGCATGAAAAAAGAAATACACGACCTAATGAATAATGGCAACAATTCAACATACATGATTGTTTAGTTTTGTTCAGTAATTAAACAATGTATAATATATTAAGTATTCATATTTGGTGAAATATTTTGACTATTATATATGGCTACGAATACAATTTTCACTAAAAGATTTTGACTATTATAAGTTAAGCATTAATGGCAAAATTTGGTGAAATATCATATATTTTTCTAATTTGGTGAAGCAAATTTACGCCTAATTTAAAAAGATAAAGAAAGTTTATAATTTATAGATTTCATTCTACTCCAATTAATGTAGAATATATTGACTATTATAAATGGCTATTTGGTGAAGCAAATTCACATCTAATTTAAAAAGAGAGTTTCTATAGATTTCATTCTGCTCCAATTAATGTATAATATATTAACTATTATATATATGGCTACGAATATAATTTTCACTAATGGTAAGTTTTGTTTTGGAAATAGTTATTATTATTATTGTTATCAATATGAATTTTTAATTCCAAAAAATTGAAAATTTAGATAAATAGGAATGGAGATATTTTAGAGTGTCATCTAAGATTTAAATCATAACGGTATTAATAATATATAGATATAGATGTTAGATCAATTGCTCATATCATATCAAATTGTAAGAGAATTTAATAAACCACCATGACATTTGCAAAGACACAACAACAAACTATACAAGCAAAGTGCTTATTTCACTATAAGATGGAGATCAAGATAAAATATAACGTTGTCACATTTGCGAAGAGCTTACTCCTAGCATTGCCATGCACGTCAGTTTTCTTCATCAAATATATATATTTTTTTTAATTCATAAATGGCATAATAACCTTTTTTTCAGAAATAACAAAAGTTTCAATGATTATGAAATACGATATTAAATTAATAGTAGTTGAAAATTTAAATTTTCCCATGCAACGGTTATTTTATCTCCGTCACACCTATAAATAGCAATCGTGGTGTATTCGATAATTATATTCAATCTAAAACTCTGTGGAAATCTATAGAAACCCAATAATTCAAGAAGCACTCCAATCAAAGCTAATTTTCAAGTATTTTAACATTAGAGATTTACTTAAACATTTCATCATTCAATTCTAAGTCATAGATTAGATTGACACACTCACGTGGGTATTTGATTTAGTGGATAAGATGGATTAGATAAGATATATAAAGGATGACGAGATTATTTAAAGTTTCAATCTTTCCCTAATCTGTTTCTTACAAATTACTCCAATACGGATTGGACTGATGACATAGATGATCGTGGTTCTATGGGAGGCTATTCTGTTTTCTTTGAAAAAATATATTGGCTTGGAGTTTTCACAAGCAACGTATTGTCTCTAGATCAAGTTTTGAATCTGAATACCGTAGCCTTGCAGCCACTCTCATGGAAATTTTTTGGGTCAAGGCTATGCTTCAAGAACTTGGTCTATCACTTCACGCATGACATGTTCTATGATGCGACAATTAGAACGCCGCGGCAATTGCTTCAAACCCCGCACAACATGCGCAAACAGACACAGATCGAGATTGACACACTTTGTTTATGATAATGTCTCATGAATTAGTTCGATGTGCGTTATATACCTTCTCAAGAGCAAGCAACTGACATCTTCACCAAAACAATTACTCCCTCCGTCCCACTAAGCTTGACACATTCTCCTTTTTGGGACGTCTGACTAAACTTGACACATTAAAAAAATAGTAAAAGTTATCTTTTAAAAAAGGTGTGGACCCTACCACCTTTATACATTTTACACAACTTTATACACTTTTCTTAATAACCGTGCCAGAAAAAAAAGTGTCAAGATTAGTGGGACGGAAGGAGTACTATTTTTATATTTGATCTTTTACCTTTAAAGTTTACTTTTCTAGAAGTTCTAGAGGAATATTACATTATAGATTAGTTACAAATTAGTTTCTACCAGTTGTGAGTTGTTACGAGAAATAAAAACTCATTCCTTATGTATATTTTCACTCACTATACTATGCAATCTTATTTAAAAAACTTGTTATATATTTTTTTTTTAATTCTTATCAATAGAAATAGTGTAATGCATTATAATTTTTAAGAGTTTTGGCTAAACAAATTACAAATTTATGATCCTTTTGTAATTTTAACCTATTTTTTTAAATATTTGATTATTAAATCATGAATTTCACATTTTTGCAATTGAAGCATCCCTGAATCTTTTGTCAACAAATATGTGACATGATTATCGAAATAGAGTAAAAGTATATTTATTATGCATCATATGTGATGTTCGTGTCAATATGTATTTGTTGTGAAGATGGTAAATTTAACTTCCATGGAAAAGTTAGTTCGAGGTTGCAGAGAAGAAAAGAAATTTGTGCAGAGAGAAACATGACAATAGCATGAAGAAGAAGAAGAGAAAATAAGATTCTCATTAACTAACTAACAACATAGGGGTACACATGTATTTATACTATAGGATATTAGAGCTGACATGTAAAGAAGGACAACTAACTAATAAAGTTGTTATCCACCTAAAACACGTTTTATTCAACAAGAGAAATAGAAGAAAAAGCATGCAGAAACAACTAAGTAGCAGCTCGATCCCACTCAAGATGATACTGCAAAAGTATTTTTGAAGTTCGTCTTGTCAAGAATCCCATTGAACACCGGAGAACAAAGAGGTTTTATGAGTATATCTGCAAGTTGGTAAACACTCTTCACATGCATTGGTTTAATGATACCTGCTAGAAATCTCTCACGAACTGTGTGGTAATCTATCTCTATGTGCTTAGTACGTTCGTGGAAGACTGAATTAGAGCGTATGTAAATTGCCACTTGGTTATCACAATATATGGGAGTAGGATGATCAACCTTAACACCAAAGTCTCCAAATAATCCAATCATCCAAACTACCTCACATGTAGCTAAGGCCATGGCTCGATATTCAGCCTCAGCTGATGATCTAGACACCGTAGGTTGCGTCTTCGATCACCAAGAAATAAGTGAAGACCCCAGGAAGAAGCAAAAAATAGAAATAGACCTTCTTGTGTCAGGGCAAGCTGCCCAATCCGCATCACAGAATATGCTTGCTTCAAGTTTAGCACTGCTGGAGTAAAACAGACCATGCCCCATTGTTCCTTTCACATATTCAATACTCGTTCAGCAGCTTGAAAATGCTCATCACATGGCTTAGACATGTATTGACTAAGTTTATGAACTGCAAAGGTTAAATCAGGTCTAGGTCTAGTGATGCAAAGATAAAGCAAGCGACCTATTAACCTTCGATATACTGATGAATCTTTCATCTTAACACCTTCATCCGCCTTCAATTGTTTATCTGGATCCATATGTGTTGAGCATGGTTTACAACCTATAAGGCCTGCATCAGTCACCAAATCAATGACATACTTTCTTTGTGACACAAAAAATCTATCTTTATTCCTTGCAATCTCAATACCAAAGAAGTATTTAGGCTTCCCTAGATCTTTATACTTGAAGTATTTACCTAGAAAACCCTTAAAATCTGCTATAGATTGCTGAGAATTACTTGTGAGCATCACATCATCAACATAAACAACCAAAGAAATAAAAGTGTCATCATGAGACTTCTTGATGAAGAGTGAATGATCATGAGCTAACTGAACCATTCCAAAGCCAGATATAGCTTTATATATCATTGGTTAGTTTACACATTGTACCAACTGGAACATATAAGGACCTGGTTAGTTTACACACTGTACCAACTGGAGCATACCCCCCCCCCCCCCTCTCAGCTAGCAAACTGGGTGGAACATCCATGTATATATCTTCCTTCAAGTCTCCATAGAGAAAGACATTATTGACATCTAGATGGCATAGAAACTACCCTTTGATAGCTGAAACAACAAGAAGTAACTTGAAAGTTGCAAGCTTAGCAACGGGAGAGAAAGTGTCTAGGTAATCAATACCTGCTTGTTGAGTGTAGCCCTTAGCAAAAAGGCATGTCTTGAATCTCCCAACACCTCCATCAGCATTGAACTTCACCCTATACACCCATTTGCAGCCTATGGTACTCTTATTCTCTGGCAATGTAGTAAGTTTCCATGTATTGTTCTTAACCAAAGCATCTAGCTCAACTTTCATGGCCTCTCTCCACTCAGCATATTGTGATGCTTGAGAATAGGTAGTTGGTTCAGGCACAGCATCAACAGAGGCAATAAAAGCAAGGTAGGAGGGTGAAAGTTTTTCATAAGAAATGAAGGAATGGATGAGATACTGTGAAGTAGTGATAAAAGAATTGAAGGTATAGTCCTTAAGGTATTGAGGTTTGTTGAGGACTCTACCACTTCGTGAGGAAATGGCAGAAGGAAGAGGTGGTGAAGAAGATGAATTAGATAGGATAGAAGTGTGTTGTGTGGTAGAAGGATGCAGGTGGCTGGAGTATTTGTTGTGGCAGAAGTGCTTTGTGTGGCAGAAGGTATGATGTGAGGAGGAGAGATTTGAGGTATGGAGAAGTCAGAAGGTGTGAGATGAGAGAATGGAAATATGTCTTCATGAAAAACAACATTGCGGCTGATGTATACAATATTATTTTCCAGATTCAACACCTTGTATTCTTTATAACCCAAGGGATATCCAAGAAAAACACACTTCAAAGCTCTTAGAGATAACTTGTCTCTATCTCTCAATAAAGTAGAAACATAACACAAACATCCTATCACTCTTAAGTGTTCATAGGAAGGATTCTTTTGGAACATGAAGTGAAAATGAGTTTTGTTATTAGGCAATACAATACAGAAGATGGAGTTCTATTGATCAAATAAGAAGCTACCAAAACGCAGTCACCCTAATAGATAATAGGTAGAGGCGATTGAAACATTAAGTTCCTAGCAACATTGAGAAAATGTTGGTTCTTACGTTCAACTCTGGCATTTTGTTGTGGTGTTTCAACGCATGAATGTTGCACCACAGTGCCATAATTAGAATACAAATCATTGAGATTAAATTCAGATCCATTATCACATCTAAGCACTTTGATCTTCTAATTAAACTGACTAAGGATAGTGGCAAAAAATTGGGTGAGAAGAATTCATGTGTCAGATTTTTGTTTCAGATGAAAGGTCCAAACAAAACAAGAAAAGTCATCAACAATAGTGAGAAAATAAGAATAACCATGTGTGGTTGGAGTGGCAAAAGGACCCCACAAATCACAGTGTATAAGATCAAAAGTAGCAGCTGACACAGAATCAGAATAAGCAAAGGATAGCTTCTTTTGTTTAGCAAGATGACAAACATCACATACATGAGTGAAAGATTCTTTCAAGGATAGTACAGATGATAATACATCTAGCTTCTTATTCGAATAACGTCCTAAACGAGAATGTCATAAATTGGCAGAAGTACAAGATAGCAAAATAGGGTTTTCTCTCTCAGAAACTTCAAGTATGTATGATAATCTGGTGAAGCTCCCTGGATTTCACTTGAAACATCATTAAATTTGACTGTGCAATGAGAAGATGAAGTCAAAGCACTAATAGATAGAAGATTGTATTTGAAACTAGGTACCAATAATACAGATTCAAGCTCTATGTGAGGGGAGATTTTGATGTTTCCAACCTTTGTTACTTTAGGATGACCTCCATTAGGCAAAGCAACAGAAGTGTCAACAATAGATTTTACAATATGTAAGAGAGATTCATCACAACATACATGGTGAGTAGCACCAGTGTCCAAAATCCAAGCTGTTGAATGAACACAAATACCCAGGAACACGAACAAGAACGCAGCCCAGAAATGTTGATGCGACGCGCTAGTAACACAACACACACTAAAGAGAAATTGACACGAACGATTTACGTGGTTCAGATCAATGTGATCCTACATCCACGGAGGCAAAAGAACTCAGTATTATTACTATCAAGAAGATTACAAGAATCACAAGAATGTATGGTGTATCACTCCCAAGAAAGAAACTCCCAATCTCTCTATTGTAACTACCCACACTCTTTCTTGTTTCTCACTAGATTAGTTATTTACCCAACTCTCTAACTCTCTTCTTCTAAGTTTCTCACGCTGAAAAATACAACAATGGAAATGGATACATATACAAAACAGAATAACTCCCTCCATGGCAGTTACATGAGC
>JAPKLX010000270.1:307338-336987 GCA_026898415.1 Leonotis leonurus
GAGCTGCTAACAAACTTATAACTGCTAGTGTGCAGCCAACATGGGTACAACACCAGTATATGTATCGTGTATCCACCCTTATATCTCAACACAAGAAGAAGAGGATTAGACATGGAGATAGGAGGAGAAATGGAAATGGAGTAGTTACCTGAAAAAGATGGAGAAGGAACATGGAATTGAGGATTAAAAGATGAAGTTGAGGAGTTTGTTGTTGGACCTGATCCTTTACTACTCAACTTGTTTTGCATAAACGACATAAACTTCAAGCATTGCTCATCAAAGAACTCAGCTCCAGAATTACAGTTATTCTCACACGTTTCATCATCAACACAGTTCACTGTTCTTTGAGGATACCTTTCATTGGTTAATCTCTCGTTAGATAGTTGAAATTTACCACGTCCACGCCCGAAGCCAGGTGGATAGCCATGCAACTCGTAGCATCTATCAACAGTGTGGCTAGTTTTGCCACAATGAGAACAAACAAATTTGCCTTTGCCTCTTCCAGAAACAACATTAGCAATAGCACTAGGAAATTCACTAGAAACATGAATATCATCAGCAACGGATCTTAGATCTATTGTCCTTTGGCGCTCCTCTTGTGATGCCATAACAAAAATCCTTGATACATCAGGAAAAGGTACCACCGAGAGAATTTGATTGCATAGTGGAATGAAATTAGAATTCAGTCCTTCCAGAAAATAGAGAGTGCAATCTCTTGATTGGTGATTATTCCACTTTTTAGCTCCATCACACCAACAATAACCACAACCACACCAATCTATGGGTTCCAAATCTCTATATTCATCCCAAACGGTTCTCAGACTAGTATAATATCCACTAACATCCATGGATCCTTATTTATGATTCATCAACTTCTGTCTTAACTGACAAATTCTCACCAAATCACCTTGAGAAAATTGTTCATGTAGATCTGCCCAAACTTTAGCAGCCACACCAATGTACATAATGATTGAAGCGATCTCTGGAATGATCGAGTTTCGTAACCATGAAATAACCAAACTATTGCACCTTAACCAAGCTCCAATCTGAGAGTCATGTTCTGCTGGCCTTGGAATAGATCCATCAATAAAACTGAGCTTGTTTTTAGCTACGAGAGCAGTCACCATACAACAAGACCAATTTATATAATTGGAAGAATTGAGTTGCTGGTTCACAATGACCGCACCAGGATTGTCACTAGCATTGACGTAAAAAAGATTGTTGTTGTCATCGTTAGGAAACACAACAACCTCCTTTCCATTAGCTTTCACCATCACGAACACACAAAAAAAATGAAAATGCAACGAAGTGTTAATGATACAGAGACGCGTGGGGAATGATCCCTACACGCTCTGATACCATGTGAAGATGGTAAATCTAACTTCCATGGAAGAAGTTAGTTCGAAGTTGCAGAGAAGAAAAGAAATTTGTGTAGAGAGAAACATTGCAATAGCGTGAAGAAGAAGAGGAAATAAGATTCTCATTAACTAACTAACAATATAGGGGTACACATGTATTTATACTATAGGATATTAGAGCTGACGTGTAAAGAAGGAAAACTAACTAATAAAGTTGTTATCCACCTAAACACGTTTTATTCAACAAGAGAAATAGAAGAAGAAGCATGCAGAAACAACTAAGTAGCAGCTCGATCTCACTCGATTCTTCTTCGAACTTTCTCCATTATTCCTGCAATCTTTATATTTGTTACGTTGACAACCACATTTTCATCTCAAACTATTAGGAATGTCTTAATTGTAAAAAAATAAAATAAAATTGAACGTTCATTGTATAATTTGAAAATGCTTAAATAAAAAAATTAAAATTAGATATGTTTGTGATTTAATTTACTAAAATAGAATTGATATATATGGAACTTATTTATATAAATAATTATAAATTCTAAACATGATATTAACAATCATAAATTAATGATTTATACAATGTAATATATATATATATAAGTGTTGGTTCCGATACGCGTTAATTTAGTGTTTGAAGGGGAATATACCGGTTAAAAAAAATTGTTTCTAACATTGGTTGTTCCATGTACGTTGTCTAAATTGAAAGGAATGTTCATTTTAGACTTTCACAATAGATATCAATCATTAGGGGTGAGAATCGGGACTGGACCGGGAGTCCCGATCCCGATCCCCAAGTCCCGGTCCCGAAAAATAGTAAATTTTTGGTCTCGGTCCCGGTCCCGATTGGGATTTCGGGACTCTCGAGTCCTGAAATTGGAAAATTTCAAGTCCCGGTCCCGGTCCCGAAAAATTAAGTCCCGATTAGTCCTGAATGGTCCCAAAATCCCGAACAGGACCAAAATTTCCCGATCAAGACCAAATTTTCCGAATTTTAAAAATTAATTTCGGGACATCGAAAGTCCCGATCGGGATTTGGGACTCCCGAGTCCCGAAAATTCTCAATTTCCCAGTCCCGGTCCCGGTCCCGATCCCAGAAATTTTGGGACTCGGGACGGGACCGGGATTTTCCTAGGTCTCGGTCCTAAATTCTCACCCCTATCAATCATACAGTTTACATTGAATGCTAGATTGTTGCACTATTATCTAAATTGATACGTGCAGAAGTTTGTAGTTTTACTGAAAACTCGTGGTTTATAAAACTGAAGAATTTAACTTAAAAATTTTACTTATCAATGAGTCAGTGTTCAATATAATAATGAACGTAGGGTAGTTGAATACTGAAATATATAAATTAATATAGAGTAATGACAATATTTCGTTTACTTGGTTTGGAGATAAATACTTATAGGTCACGATTCTCGATGTAACTCGAGAATTTTCTACTAAATAGGATGTGTGTGTGTGTGTTTATAATGATCAACATTTACATAGTTAGATGTATATTAAATTCGATTACTTCTAGCTTTATTGTAGGCTATGTCTAAGCTAAAACTATATTTTGTTACAATTTAAAATTCTAAGTCTTTAAGTATATTACAGATTTACAAAGTATTTCAAAATATTCGAAGTATGGAACTTTGAGAGTCTAGAACTTTGCGTTGAGAGCATTTGAATTCTTTTAAGCTTTGATCGTGTGAGTACTAGTGTTTTTGTAATCTTTAGATATTTATATAACTTCTCAAAAATATATCCGTTGAAAGGATCGAGTTGTTAACTTTTGAATTTATGCATGTTGCAACTTTAGTGTTTGTTTCATTTTTTTATGCATGCAAAATGATTTATAATGTGTGCTTTGAAATATTTCTCAAATCTTGATAGACGTCACGTGCTAGATTTTGATGTTAAAGTGCAGCCTTTTTGAACTTAGACTTCAACTCAAGGTTGAATTGAGATCTTAAAATGAATCATGAATTTCTAACATTTTTCTTTCAGTGCAACTTTTAAATTTTGAGACCGGTTTATTCTTTCGGTACAACTACAATTTAAAATCCTTTAGTATCGGTCGTAATATACTTCAAGTTAACGTCCTTATGTTTTCATGTCCTTGAGTCTTTGTTGTTACTGTAAAATTGAATTTTTTTTTAATACATGCTTTCAGAAAATAAAATTAGTTTTATAGTTGGGCGACATTTACTTTGAGTGATAAACTAGATTAATAAAACAAAAGATTGATTATTTGAATGATAAAATTATTAAATTAGTTCAAAACCAAGTAATCTTTCATTTATCCATCAAAATAAACATAAGATTAGCTTAAATAAATTTTATCAATTTATCTTATTATGCAAAGTAAACGTCAGCTAGAGGTTACTCTAGCAAGATTAATGTAAGTAAAAAATGAAAACACAAAAAAAAAAAAGAGAATTTATATGCCAAAAACAAAGAGTATTGTAAAGGGTAAATTTTTTGTGTTATGAAGTAGTAATTGCATGTGACCTCAAGGATCGGTACTCGAGAATAACAACTTTACTACTCCCTCCGTCCCGCTAAATATGGTCATCTCTTTTTTATTGGGTTATCCCATTAAAAGTGATTACTTTCTTAAAAAGGAAATTCTTTTACATTTACAATACTTCACTCCAACTTTTTAAAACACAACACTTTACTTTATTAAACTCCGTGCTGAATTATTTGTGGCCTCATTTAGCGGGACGGATGGAGTATTATAGTTCAACATCCTCATTGGTGCTGAATTTTATTTTATTATATGAAATCAGTCATGTTTATTGGGAGGAGTAAGAGGTGTTTGGCTGAGCTTATAAATTTTTTAAAACAACTTCTAAACTGTTTAAGAGCTTATAATTAAGCTTCTTGAAAGTGTTTGACAAATTAAGTTCTTTGAGAGTTATAAGTTGTGAAAATAAACTCTTGGAACTTATAAACTGTTAAAAAAATAAGTAATTCAACTCCAACTTATTTCTTCATGAACTTATAAGTTGCAACAGAATTATATAAATAATCATACTATATTTTGCTACTACCAAATTTATCCTAAGAAAATCACATATGAATAATTTAAAATGTCAAACACTTTATTATTTATAAGCCTAAAAAGCTTATAAGCTCATTTATCCAAACACTTTGATAACTTATAAGCTATTAAGGTAATACTCCCTCCGTCTCACTAAACATGACACTTTTTTTCCCGCAAGGTTATTAGAGTGTATAAAGTAGTGTATAAGAGTGATAAAGGTGGTAGAGTTCACGCCTTTTTGAAGAGATAATATTTACTATTTATGGAATGTGTCAAACTTAGTGGGACGTCCCAATAAGGAAAGTGTGTCATATTTAGTGGGACAGAGGAAGTACATCTTATATGTTCTTGCAAGAGCTTATAAGCTCTAAAAGTTTATAAGCTATTTAAAATAAGCTTAATCAAACACTCTCTAACTATTTACCGATTATGTTTCATTTTAATATATCAAATAACTTTTGATATAATTAGAATTCATGTTCTTTTTTTAATTATCTGGTAAATTTTACTGTCCTAGTTTAAATGTCTCATTTTATTATTATAATAGACTTCTCTCAATATAAAGTGAGACATTTAAGATGGGACGGATGGAGTATTTAAATTAACATATTTTACAATTTAATAATGGCACACTAAAAGAATCAACACGCACTTTGCCTAGGCTTAGGAATTACTCCCTCCATCCCACTAAATATGACACTTTTTTTTCGGCACGATTATTAAGGAAAATGTATAAAGTAGTGTAAAAGTTGTAAAGGTGGTAAAGTCCACATAATTTTTAAGATATAACTTTTGGTATTTTTAAAGTGTGACAAACTTAATGTAACGTGACAAAAAAGAAAACATGTCAAAGTTAGTGGGACGAAGTAGTTCACTTTCAATAGTCAACTATAACAAAAGGTGAGTAGCTAGACATCGATTATGTAATCCATATTCCTTACAGAAAGTGAGTTGACATTCATTGTGTACTCCATCCAAAAACTTTGAATACGGATATTATGTCTTAATTTTATCTATTATTCATCCCCTTGTAATAGGATATTTGTCGGTCAAAATTGTTTATATTTTTACTATTTTTAAATATTTTTAAACATAATTTGCATTTTAAAATTTTAATAATATGCCACAATTAATACTTTCAATTTAATTAAAAATTAAAACAAATGAAATCAAAGTTTACACATTATGCGCAACTTAATTAATTTAAAACAATATACTAAATTGGATTCAAACTCTATTAATTACATATTTTATATTATTAAGACTCGTGTTGAATTATATCGTAAATTATTTTAATGGATTGGTGAAGTACGTGCCAAAAGGAAATTTCATAATAAATCTTATTGTGAGAAGACAAATTCATAGAACAATCAAAATAATATAAATATAATTGAATTAACTTATGAAGCATTAATTACTAGTGCAATTTAATGAAAGTTTTTCTTTCAATTTATTTTTTGAAATTAAACTTTCCCTTTGATCCGTCAACTGTATGCAATTAGCCGCCAGACCACTTGAAATCTAGTATAACCCACTTTAAAAAATAATATTAATTCAAAAATATCATTTGCTTCAAAATTAACTTTTTTTATTTTATTTGATTTTTAATTATCAATTGGTATGAACGATTACTCCATAATTAATTAAATGGTTAAGCCACATGGTGAAGCATTTAATTAGATATAATCTTGCTAAGTCTAAGCCGTAGAAGGTGGGACGTCAACCTAGTTAAAGTTTATTTTACATGATGGAATGTATTGATAAAAATAATATACGTTAATTTATTATTTATTTTGATGAATAAATGATAGATTATTAAATTTTTAAATAATTAATTTAATAATTTTATTATTTAAATACTCAATTATATATATATTTTATCATAAATGTCCCTAGATGAATTAAAATCAAAATAAATTGGCTTCGTGTTACAATGCAGCCATTAGTTTATGAAATTGTTACTCATTTTGTCATTTTATTTCTCCACAAAATAATATCAATTTTTTTTTTCATTTTTGATAATTGAATCACTTTACTAGATACAACGCAATTAATAATAATAAATCTATTAAGATTAATTCAAATGCAAACTCAATACACTACACAATACATGTGAAGTCAAAATATTTTTGTAGCAGGCTTATCAAATCAAAATGGCCAATGTTTTGGTGGACGGGGGGATAAATTGGAACCTAAATCTAAAATGTGATAATAAGTATGTTACCGTTTAAAATGTATATTATCATGAAAATCAAATTAATAATGCTCTCAAAAATGATACACCACGTTGATATGAGTAATACTAATCAATTCATTTAAACTTTAATCAATAGAAACACTAGTGATGCATTACATTTTCGATTAAAGCAGATCACACTTTCATAAACTCTCTCGTTTTAGACACACTTAGAACCCACGCCCTTGAAGACATTATGCATCCCAACAATATCATTTATTTAGATACGTGAACTTGTGATTATATTCTCCATCGACTCATTTAATAATAACTTGCATTCGCAAGTAAAATAATTATTTGAACAAAGGAATTTTTTATTGTTAATTATATTTATTTTTATAACCCTAGCAATTATAACTTTTATTACTCTTATGAAAATTAAAAAAAAAAAAAAGTATATATGATCATTAATTAAAAAAGTTAGAAAATGAATGCACATTCCAAATATATAAATGTAGAGACTTTGGATTGAGATGCATAGTATTTTCATCATAGTATCTAATTTATGTATTATAAAATAATGAGTACTTTTAAATTAAAATAGTATCCTTTAAGCTACATACACACATATATATATATATATGTATACATATAGGCCACTATCAGCACTTTGTAAATAAAACTTAGATGCATATTATTACAATAATAATGTTGTCTATAAAAAGAAGGAAACCCAAGCCCCTAAGAAACACTCAAACCCATCATGAAAACACCAACAGTTTCTTCTCTTTGCTTAACTCTTGTTTTCATCTTCTCTTCCTCGTCGGCAACTTCCTCGTATGGCCACCAAAATTTTCTTCAATGCCTCTCACAAGAATTCCACAACTACTCCTCAATCACTAACCTTGTTTACATCCCAACCAACTCATCTTTCATTTCTATCTTGCGATCTCCCATCAAAAACCTCAGATTCACAACAGAAAGTACACCTCAACCTCAGGCAATCATAACCCCAGAATACGAATCCCAAATCCCTCCCCTCATACGCTGCGCCAAGAAGAGTGAATTGGAAATAAGAACTCGGAGTGGCGGCCATGACTTCGAGGGGCTATCTTCTGTGGCACAAGTTCCCTTTGTCATCATTGATTTCATTAATCTTAGTGAAGTCACACTTGATATCGAGAAGAAAACTGCATGGGTCGAATCGGGTGCAACCCTCGGTACATTATATTACAAGATCGCAGAGAAATCTTCAAGTCTAGGGTTTCCTGGTGGTATCTTCCCAACTATTGGTGTTGCCGGCCACTTCAGTGGAGGGGGCTACGGCTCCTTGCTGCGAAAATACGGCCTCGCTGCAGATCATGTCATCGATGCGAGAATAGTGGACGTTAACGGCAGAATTCTTGACCGAAGATCAATGGGCGAGGATCTGTTCTGGGCCATCAGAGGCGGCGGAGGTGCTAGTTTCGGCGTCATAGTTTCATGGAAGGTGCAACTGGTCGATGTTCCAGAAAGAGTCATTGCTTTCAGAGTGGGAAGAACATTGGAACAAAATGCAACAGCAATCGTTCATCGCTGGCAATACGTAGCCCCAGAGATCGACAGAGATTTGTTCATTGGGATCATGATAAGGAAGACAAACTCGACAATCAACGCTATATTCTATTCGTTGTTTCTTGGTGATGTCGATAGGTTGATGTTGTTGATGCAAGAAAAATTCCCAGAGCTGGGGTTAGTAAGACAAGACTGCATTGAAATGAGCTGGCTCAGATCCACCATTTACCTTCCAGGTTTCCCCATCGAAACGCCAATCCAGATTATGCTCCAAAGAACACTTACCGCCGGAAGAGCATACACCAAAATAAAATCAAACTACGTGCAGAAACCGATTCCTGAATCCGGATTCCAAGGCGTGTGGAATTATCTTAAAGAACCAGTGGTGGGGGCGGGTGGATTAATCATTATGGTCCCATATGGTGGAAGAATGGGGGAGATCTTGGAATCAGCCATTCCATTTCCTCACAGAGCTGGAAATTTGTACTCACTCACTCATTACAGCTCTTGGGATGAAAGTGAAGCTCAGAATTCAGATAAGTACTTAAGCTGGTCGAGGAGGCTTTACGATTACTTGACACCTTTTGTTGCGACGAATCCGAGATCTGCATATATCAACTACAGGGATTTCGACCTCGGAGTCAATAATGTTCAAGGAAAGACGAGCTACACACAAGCCAGTGTCTGGGGAAAGAAATATTTGAAGAAAAATTTTGATCGCCTTGTTCGAGTCAAAACCAAGGTTGATCCAACCAATTTCTTCAGATTTGAACAGAGCATTCCGCCTTTCTACCCAAAGTGGACATGAAAGGGAATTAAGAATTATAATATTTTAGCTATTGTATCTCATATACATCATAAAAAGTACATTTAGTGGTGCAAACATTAATAAAATGTATACTCTTAGTAATTATAAGAAAAATCTTTTAGTGAAAATAAAATACTATAGTTAATAGTTAAAATTTCATTACTGATAATTTCTAGTGATAAAATTTTAATATACTCTCTTCAGTTTTTACTCATAAGTTCTTACTGCTTCTTTTAATTAAAAATCAATAGTAACAATATACTCTATCCGTTTCTTTTTAGTTGACACGTTTTATTATTATAATAGACTTAGTTAAATATAAAACCTGTCAACTAAAGAGGAACGGAGGGAGTATTATAATTTTCACTCTCATTAGTATTTTTTTCGTGTAGTGTAAGTGAATTACATAATGCATTGATGAATACTACGTTGCCGAATTAATAATTTCTTCATATAAATGAGAAATATGAAAACCAAAATTGAAATTTTATGAGAAAAAAAGGCCAAATATATTGGAGTATGGAATCTTCAAGTCAGTAAATTACTAGAGCAAGAGATTTCGAATATTTAGGCCCTTAGGCTCCTTCAGAATCCTAGTCTTGTTTAGGACTTTAGTTATTTGTTGCTATTCATTTGTCCACGAAACATCTTTTATCCTCTTATTATATTTTGATTCGAAATGCCATAGTGAAAACACAAGTTTGTATTGCACCCTATTGGAAGTTTGAAACTGGAAACATAAAATGATAGAATAGGGTTTGAGAAGATGAAGAATGAGATGAAGAGAAGATGTACATGATTGAATCATGAAAGTGAATTGAATCTATAATGGATACATCACTCTTATTTATAGAGCTAGCTAGATGAGTGTGAACACACAAGATAACTACCTAGCGTTTAACAATACGCTAACAAACATCTAAGAACCATCTAACAAACCAACTGCATGGAAACATCCTGAATAATCTTGAACCAAACCGCCACATCTTGATCTTTCTATCTCTCTCTCTTGATGCTTCTACTTACTTCATGACACTTCCAACCATGCACTCCAATACACCCCCGTTGAAACTTAACCCAGTTGATGCAATGGCTTCAACCTCAGTTTCTGTCAAAGAAGACAAAACCTAGCCTCAGGGAGAGGCTTAGTCAAAAGGATTGCAACCTGGTCTGTTGCAGGAACATGGCCAACTTCTATAGTTTGAGCATGGACTTTCTCCCTAACAAAGTGCACATCAACTTCAATATGCTTGGTTCTAGCGTGAAACACTGGATTAGAAATCAAGGTTATTGCACTTAAGTTGTCACACCATAGTTTAGGAGGAGAAGAAAGTGATATACCAAGCTCCGAACATAAGGATTCAAGCCAAACCACACCAGTGGTAACATTAGATAAAGCTCTTTATTCTGATTCTGTGCTGCTAAGGGAGACAACCAAATTAGATCCAAAATAAACACAGTGCCCTCTTGTAGACCTTCTATCATCAATACAACTAGCCCAATCCGCATCACTATAAGCTTCCAAGTAATAAGAAGAAGAGGGTTTGAATTGTAATGCCAACGTCAGAGTACATTTGAGATACGAAGATGTTTACAAGCTGTCCAATGCACATTAATTGGAGCCACCACAAACTGACTCAACTTGTTGACAGCAAAGGATATGTCTAGCCTAGTCAAGGTGAGATACTGCAGCGCCCCTACAACACTCATGTAAAGAGAATGATCCGAGAAAGGAAATCCTTGATATTTTGATAGTTTAGTAGCAGTACTATAGGAGTAGTGCATGTATTACATTTGAGCATATTAGTTTTGTGAACTAGCTGAAGTATATACTTCTGCTGACACAAAGAAAAGACAGAACCTGAGCTTTTATACACCTCAATAACCAAAAATAATGAACTTCACCTAGTGTTTTGAGAGCAAACTCCTTGTTGATTAGCTCTATAAGAGCAAGCACAACACCAAAATCATCACCAGTTACCAATTTCTCATTGACGAGCCCGATTTTTGTGCTTTTTTTGAGCTTGTCTAGGTGTAGATCGAGTCATCTTTTTCTTTGTTTTTGTATCTTTGTGTCTAGGAGGAAAAACTTTTGTGAGGCAGGTAGTTGAGACCATTCTTGGGCAAGTCAGACCACATTTCGTGAAAGAGGTAAATTCCAGGCGTTGTAACACCTTGAGTAAGGAATATATGTGCTTAAGACAATGTACCGCGCGGGATCTGGACCTGACATTTCAAAGCTGGAAGGCGAGGTTTCTTGAGCAACACCTTGGGCAAGCCGTTTGGAGACTCTTTGTGCCCAAGACGGAGTACCTGGCGAAGGAGAAGCTAAAAGGAAAGATTTGACGAGATCTTTGGAGGAGCGGATGAAAATTCTAACCACGGAGCGGAAACAAGGAAATATATATTTCCTTTATCCTGTCAGATCTACATAAGAAAAGAATCAAGGCGGTCAACTGCTGGAGATATTAGAGATCCATTCAACAAAGAAAGAAGATCTTCCATACAAACCCTAGCCGCCACCAAGACGAGTTGAATCCTGACCAAGACGATACACAAGGCATGACCTTGAGCAAGACGGCGAGGAGAACATTCATCCAGAATACTTTATGCTACCTGGAGAAGCTTGGAGCAGAAGAAAGGAAAGTTCGGGCAAGTTGGAAGGCAAGGTGCATACGCAACATGTCTTGACCATGTCCTTGGGCAAGGTGCGGAAGATCCTAGCAACCGTGAGAAAATAAGGAAAGAAATCTTTATTTCCTTCCACAATGGATATGCACGATTTGGACCTCATTGATGATAGTGATGGATATATTTGGAGATATTTATGCAAGGAAAGAAATCCCTTGAAACCCTAGCTTGCTTAGAACTTCATGGGCCTGGCCCAAGCCCACTCTAGCTTCTATATAAAGCCTTGACAGCAGTAGTTAGCATATAAACACATATACGACATAACGTGAAGTACGTGGGGGAGAGCCGTTATTGCACGAATCACTCACACTCTTTGTCCTTTCTCTTAGTATATTATAGATTGATGTTTTGAGAGTCTAAGGGAGGAAGAAACGAAGCCTTCGGGCACCTTTTATTTTCTTTGTATTTATTAGCCTTGGTCAGGGTTGGTCCTGCCATGGATTGCTTTCTGTTTTCTATATAATTATAGTATGTTTCCTTTTATCCTTTCTTTTTCATTTCTTTTATTTATGTCTAGGTAACTTTAATACTTGGTTTGGGTTAAACAAGTTTCGCTAAGATCAACTTATCATTGTGAGGTCTAACTTGGAACGTAGTTGCATGTGTGTGTTCCTAAAGCGCTGTATCTGATTCTTTTTTAACTTGATCAAGTCTTCGGTGTTTTCCGGCCGGTAGCAGTCTTGGGCAAGGTCAGGTTACAACTGCGAGCTGGAAACTCCAAGTGTTAGCGACTTCCTGCTTGCCAGCCAGAGGGATCAGCGTGGTGAAGTAGGTGGGGACAACATTAGATGGGCGTCTGAGATGGTGTGCCCATGGTTGTTGTGTTCCCCGCAAATGCCTATTTGAGTACACTGGAGTAAGCTTAGTCCAGGAGCAATCTTGGCCAAGGGGGATATGGAATGAGTAACTCTTACCTTTTGGGCTGAAAAGGTGAGTTGGTCGGGGCTATATAACGATTAAAAAGGGGGCTGCTTGAGTGATGCATTTGGGTGGTAGGAGTAAAACCTCATTCTTACGCCTACCTTTAACCAGTGACATGTGTATGCAATGAGAATCTTTGCACCGATGACCAATGAGTTGATCAAGGCGTAACAAGTTGAACCCCAAGCCAAGTATCTTTTTGTTTTTTACTTTTCTTTAGTTTTATTTCAGGTCTTGGTTACTTTTCTGCCCGAGGCAGGCCCTCCTTATAAAAATATATAAATCGTGACAGAGAGAGAGATTACACCAAATCCCTGTGGGATCGACCTTGTACTTGCCACTATGCGGAACCTAGTGAAGAGTATAGGTATTATAAATTTATCTTGACAGGAGTGATAACGACTGGGCTCCGTCAGGTTGACGTTGTTGCTAGGAATGATAATGCTTTGCAAGTATTTAATCAACCTCCCAGCGCCGGGAAATTGACACCAAAGCTCACACCCGTCACTCATCCACATATATCAAAACTAAAGTTAACACACCATGTTCTCTTCTATGAAATAATGAGAAATCAGATAAAGAACGTGTGAAACCAAGTTGATATAAGCACCCACGCAACCCATCATATCATGCTCTAGGTGCCTGCTTTAGACCATAAAGAGATTTATGAAGCTTGCACACATGAGTAGGAAAAGACTTATCCACAAAACCATTTGGTTGTGCCATATAAATGTTGTCTTCAATCACACCATTTAGGAAGGCATTATTTATGTAAATTTGTTGAACACTCCAATTATGAGAAACTAAGAACCTGAGTAGTAAAAGCCTTGTGCTTAAAAATTCCATTCTTGCCTCTGGTAATCAAAGAATGAGTATTTGAGATAGTAGGTGCAGAAGGTTCAGTGAGAGAGGTAGAGTCAGATATATGTATAAGTGTTTTAGGTTGTGAAGTATGTGAAGGAATAAGATCAGCATTTGAAGTGATAGAATCAGTACATGGAAGTACAGGACTGGCTGGTTCAAAGACAACAGGTAAAGAAGAGTTAGCAGAAGCAGAAACTGAACCAGTGGGAGAGGATTGAGTGATGTTATGAGAAGAAGAAGTTGATGAAGAAGATGACTAGAAGAAGAGTGAGGACTGCGAAGAGAATTTTGAGGTCTTGAAAGTAAAGATGATGTATCAGAGGTTGTTGGGAACCCTAATGATTAGTGTTGATGATGGTCTTTCGAAACACACTTAGCTGGTCTGTATGTTAACCTGTTCCTCATGTAAAATCCAGATCACTATAGTTTAAGTGATTTCTGTTTTGGAACAGATTAGGAGATGACTTATAATGTAAAGGATATGTTCCTATAGAAGTCATTCTCAACTTAGAATAGGATGTAGGTCAAGATTTCACGCTCAAAGGAATCGATCTGCTGTAGCAGACAGAGACCAGATCGATGACCAGATCGATGTTTACAGCGATGAACCAGAGCGATTGAGTCATCAACCCTATAGCTGACATCATCCTACACATCATATACGCTTGCCACGTCAAGATCAAGGACCATCCAACAGGGTTTGGAAAGTTGATCTACGATTAAAACATATAAGGAAAGAGACCGTTAACAATCTGATTTCCATAAATCAAAGATTGAGTCAACCTTTCCTATATGGCAATAACAGATATGATGGAAACCATTGATTGGCAATATACCATCTATCTCACGCCAATCAACAACGGCTAGAATTTCAATATTCAATGCCTATATAGTTGAAGTCAACAATCTGGAAAAGAGAGAGAACACGCACGAACTATACTGCAATTATCCTTCAAGCACTCTGTATTCCAGACTTAGAACTTCAACATTCTGTGATTCTACATCACACCAACCACCTCGATTCAAGTCTGCCTTGTTGAGAGAAAGGAGATCACCCTGCTAGCTAGTAGTTTTCTAGTGGTAACGTAGAGGTAATCTGTTGTAAAGGGACACGACCCTTCATTCGTGCATAAGTATCACTCTAGCTGTGATTGGTACTTGTGACTCGTTCTCCACGAGTATAAAGAAGCAGAGTATCCTAGTAGTGGATAATCTGGTCTAGGTTTGACCAGATCGTGGACGTAGGGAATTCCCGAACCACGTTAAACATCGTGTGCTTTACTTTTCTGCACTCTTATTATCTGTTGTTTATTATCCTAACCTCCTGCACTATCATATTAGCTGCATTCTGAATCAATCTGTTTTAAACAATCTGATTAATTCCTTAAGGTTTTCAAAACAAGAGCAATCATTAATCCACCATTATTCCGCACTCACTCTACACTCAAAAGGTAATAAGATCACTCTTATTATCTGTTAAGTGTATTCACCTTGAGAGTAATCTGTTTGGACTAAACCAGATACTGATCTGTTTATCGATCTGGTCAGTCATCCCAAGCAATTTCTTATACAGAATAGCTTGAGCTCTCATATAAATTGTCAAGTAAACTGAAAAAGGTAGTGTTTGGTGTATTCCCCCCCCATACACCAAACCTTGCTCTTTCGGGACCAACAGAGGTGGATATGGACATGAGAGGAGATGGACAATGATAGGGAAAAATAGGATGAGGCATAGTTAGTGAGGCAATTTAATAAGAAGAGGCTGTGGATGTGGTGTTTTTTGTGAAGATCTCAGAATAAGGGAATTCTTTTTCATTGAAGTGGACTGTGTCAGCTATGTATACCCTTCCAAATGGCACTAGACATCTATAACCTTTGTGAGACTCACTGTAGCCAAGAAAGACACACTTGGTGGATCTAAACTACTGCTTGTTTGAATTATAAGGTTTGAGGTATGGAAAACAAGAGCAATCAAAAACCTTGAGGAACTTGTAGTCAGGTAACTTGTGAAACAACTAATGAAAAGGAGATAAACCTTCTAAGCAAGGAGTAGGCAACCTATTTATAAGATAGACAGAGGCTTGAAAAGAGTCCCACCAAAAGTGTAAAGGCGGTTTGGCTTGTGCTAGAAGAGTGAGGCCAACATCAACAATGTGTTGATGCTTTCTTTCGGCCCTACCCTGCTGAGTATGAATGTAGGGACATGGATGTTGAAATTTAATGCCTAAAGATTTCAGATAGGAGACTAAAGGCCTGAATTCAACACCCCCCCCCCCCCCCCCCAACAATTTGTTTGAAAAGCTTTAATAAGAGTTGAGAATTGACAATGAATCATTTGGACAAATTCTTGGACAATTTTATGGATAAATCCAAGTGAAAAGAGTAAAGTCATCAACAAAATGAATATAGTATTTGTAGGTAGAAGAAACAGTTGAAGCAAGTCCCCACACATCCGAATGGATAAGCTCAAAAGGTTTATTACTTTTTACAGATTGAGTAACATGAGATTTTTGATGAAATTTGCCAATCTTACAAGCTTCATAAAAACTAAGAGACTTTGAGCTAAAAGGAACAGATAAGTGTTTACAAATTTTTGCAGTAACAGCAGCACTAGGGTGTCCTAAGGCTTGATGAAGAGTGTACATGTTGATACTGCAAAGTCCTACAAACTTGGGAGAACTTGGAGTAGGAGAAACAGGAAATGAGTGCCAGACGGTTGATTATTTGAGTAGAAGCAAGAGAGATCAAGCTGATAAAGACCCTTGAATAGAATTCCCTTTAATAGAGGCTGTAGTGTGGTTTTGTCCTTTACCAAGCAATAATCATGATGAAATTCAATGAGTACGTTATTGTCCATGGTAAACTGAGAAATGCTAAGCAAGTTTTTAGTGATTTAAGGAACGTATAATATATGATTAAGGAGTAAGGAAGAGCTTGAGTTAAGAGACAAAGTAGTGTTACATATAGAGGAAATAGGCAGATTACTGTCATTGCCAACCATGAGTTTTTCATTGCCCAACTAATCACTACTCAGTTCTAGATTCTGCAAGCCATTTGTAATATGTGTAGATGCTCCACTATCCACAAACCAAAGGGATGTGGAAAGTAATCGAAGAAGGGCCATTGGCAATCACAGAAGAGACCACTCGTATCACAGAAACAGGAGCAGTCAAAGAAACTGTCCTAAAGGATCCCAGAAAATATACCTCCGAAGAAAGGAGAGAGGCAAATCTCGATGATTTTGCCAAAGGGATCATTTCCAGCACGGTCAAAGGCGTACATCTGGCCAAGATCCAAGATCTTGATACAGCCAAAGAGATGTGGGAAGCCTTGAGAGACTTGGCGCTTGGATCTGAAGTGATGATCGAGAACAAACTGTCTCTAGCCTGCAACAAATATGATGAATTCAAAATGAAACCAGGCGAGACAATAGAACAGATGAAGATGAGATTCACTGGAATTCTCTTAGAGATATCTGCGTTCAAAAAGAACAAGTATACTCAAAGGGAGAAAAACATGAAAGTTCTTAGAGCTCTTCCACCAAGTTGGGAGATCTATGCAGCAATGCAACCTCTAAGAGCTGACTTCAACGATCTGTCCACTGAAGCCTTATTTGATCATCTCGAAGGACATGAATGTGACATTCAAAGAATTCGAGGACCAGATCATCTGTCTAAAAAGGCAGATAACAGTTCAAAGAAGGACAAAGAGGTAGCCTTCAAAGCGAAGAGCAAACCAAATGATCTTTCTGAGTCTGTTACTCCAGATGAAGAGAAAGGCTATGACAAACTCTTAAAAGAATTTGCAATGATAGCTAAACGAATGGACAAGATGGAAACCAGATCGAAGAAGTACAGACGCTTCTACAAAGATAATAAGAGGAACTTCAACAGGAAGTATGATTATGATCAATCTGATAACAAAAATGAATCCAAACAACAGACTACTAGAACAACAAAAACCTCAAGTTCTACAGATTACAATTGCTTTGAATGTGGCAGAACAGGTCATTTCAAAACAGATTGTCCTGATCTGTCCAGAAGTCAAAGAGAAGAGCTAAGAGCCAAAAGAGATCGAAAGCTTAAACATGAGCGCAAAGCCATGATAGCTGAACAGAACTCAAGCAGCTCGAGTCACTTCTCAGACAGCTCATCAGAAAATGATGAAGCTTTCATTGCTGACGATGAAGAAAGCTGGAATGAATGCTATGTAGGCCTGGACAACGGTCTAGATGACGTAGAGGTAAATTCCTGCAACTCTAACTCTTCAAATAATACTGATCTGGAACAGGAAACAGAAGATCAAGATGAATATTCTTGGGATGAAGTTAATGAGATGTTCAAAAGCTACTCAAGTATCAAAAGACTGTTCAAAGAAGTAGTTGAAGAGAATGACAGATTAAAGAAGATTGAGCAGACTCTAAGCACAGCAAACACTAAATTTGTTACCAAAATTACTGATCTGGAAGAACAGATCAAGAGCAAAGACAGCGAGATTCACTCTCTTAACTCAAAAGTTAAGGATCTGATCTCAAGATACAATGTTGCTGAAGAGAAGATCAAGAAAGGAAAAGAGATGATCTACAAGAGTGATGAGCGTGCCAAACTGCTAATCAATCTGCAACAAAAGGGAAAGTCTGGATTGGGATATCCAGGTCACTCAGAAAAATCTTCAGGAACCATAAGCTTCGTATCAGAAAGGAAGAGAATACCAGATCAAGTGATAGACTTGAAAAACAAGAAAGATCTTCCTCAAAAGATGGTCATAAAACAGACAGACAACAAGCAATACCATCAATCGAAAGGACAACCTGCCTACTACACAAAACCAGATCAGGTTCACAACAAAAGGGTCAACAGGACAGCACCAGTTAAGAAAGGATTGAAGAATGATAAAACAGAGAGATTTCATCCATCTGAAATACACTCTGTATCTAAAGTAGATAATGAGGGAAATATCGTTACCTGCTATATTGTTGTTCCTAACCCTAGAATGTTCTGGATTCGAAAAGGATTGTTTACTAATAATCAAGCACCCAAGCGTTGAAAGGGTAGCTAAGTTTGATTAATTGCAGGATCAAAGAAATGCAAGAAGAAGCAAGATAGCTAGAGGAACCATCTGGATTATAGATAGTGGTTGCTCAAAACACATGACTTGTGACAAGAATCTACTGACAGATTACATAGAGAAACCAGGCCCACAGGTCACTTTTGGATGTAATTCAAAAGGGTATACCAGAGGGTATGGAAACATCAGAGTAGGCAAGACCACTATCACAAATGTGTCATACGTAGAGGGTCTTAGTCACAATCTGTTTTCTGTAAGTCAGTTTTGTGCTAATGGCAATCAGATTGTTTTTGATACTAACAACTGTCTGGTGAAGAATAAGGAAGGAGATGAAATACTCCTTACCGGTAAACTGCAGGATAGGTTATATATTGTCCAGTGGACAAACCAGATCGAGACCTGCTTAGTCACTAAGACTGTATCAGAAACAAGCTGGTTATGGCATAAGAGATTAAGTCATCTTAATTTCAAATCAATCAACAGGATTGCCAAGGAAAGGTTAGTAGAAGGACTACCAGATCAGGTGTATGATAAAAATCACATATGTGATGCCTGTCAAGCTGGAAAGCAGACCAGATCATCCTTTACAAGCAAAACAGCTTACTCAACATCAAGGACACTAGAGCTGTTACACCTTGATCTGTTTGGACCAGTCAAACCACTAAGTATCAATGGGAGAAAGTACACTTTGGTAATCATAGATGATTACTCAAGATTCACTTGGGTCATCTTTCTGTTGAAAAAGAAAGAGACTCTAGACAAGCTCCCTGAATTTCTACACAAAATCACTAAACAGAAAGAGATGAGTATAACCTCTATCAGAACAGATCGAGGAACAGAATTTCTCAACCAGAAGATTGAAGCATATTGCAACAAGATGGGAATCACTCATCAAACATCTGCTGCTCGAACTCCTCAACAGAATGGAGTAGTTGAGAGAAGAAACAGATCACTCAAAGAAGCAGCTCGCACGATGCTTAATGCTACAAATCTACCGAAGAAATTCTGGGCAGAAGCTATATACACAGCCTGCTATACTCAAAACAGATCATCCATCACACTCAGACATGGAAAGACTCCATATGAAATATGGAACAACAGAAAGCCTAAGATCTCCTATTTTAGAACTTTTGGCTGTTTATGTTACATACACAATAATGGGAAATCTCAGTTGAAAACTTTTGATAGCAAAACTGACCCTGGAATATTCTTAGGATATTCTGATATCAGTAAAGCTTATCGAGTTTACAATAAGAATTCTCATATTGTGGAAGTAACACCTCATGTTGTTTTTGATGAGTCTATTGTTGAGTACAGATCACCAGATGAAAAGCAGACAAACAATCAGGTGACAACCAGAAGGATGAATGATCTATTACTAGAAGATGTTCTTATCTGGAATTCTAGGAGTGAGGATGAAGAAATTATCACTCAACCTGTTGCTGAGGAGATCATACAGCAAGGGGGAATATTACTACCTAACCTGGATGAGAACAGATCATCAACAGAAGTCAATGATACAATTACCACAAATGATGATCAACATCCAGAAGAAAGTCCAGATGAGAATCCATTTCATGCTACGACAACAGCACACCCTGAATTTGAGGAACCAACAGATCAACCTGATCCTGAGTTATCTGATGAAGAAATAACCAGGAGAAGAAGATGGATACAAGATCATCCACCAGAACAGATCGTTGGGAACCCATCAGATCGTGTGAAGACTAGAAGAATGCATGGAGAAAGTGCATTGTTGAGCTGTTACCTCTCTCGCATGGAGCCATCTGATGCTTATGAAGCACTTCAAGATGCAGATTGGATAACAGCAATGCAAGAAGAACTCAATGAGTTCAAAAGAAATGAAGTCTGGTATCTCGTGGACAGACCCAAACACCAAGGTGTAATAGGTGTAAAATGGGTGTTCAAAAACAAACGAGATGAGAATGGTGAAGTAGTCAGAAACAAAGCCAGATTAGTAGCTAAAGGCTATAATCAACAAGAGGGCATTGATTTCGATGAAACATTCGCACCAGTAGCCAGATTAGAAGCAATAAGGTTGTTCTTAGCATATGCTGCTCACAGACGATTCAAGGTGTACCAGATGGATGTCAAAAGTGCCTTCCTCAACGGTATTCTTGAAGAAGAAGTATATGTGGAACAGCCACCTGGATTTGAAGAGGCAGATCCAGATCAGAAAGTATACAGACTAGCTAAAGCAGTCTATGGTCTAAAACAAGCCCCTAGAGCTTGGTATGAGACCTTATCTACCTTCCTACTAGAATCTGGATTCAAAAGAGGATCTGTTGACAAGACTTTGTTCATCATCAAAGTCAAAGAAAACATTCTCTTAGTCCAGATCTATGTAGATGACATCATTTTTGGATCTCAATCTACCTATCTGTGTGACAAATTTGTTGAACTTATGAAAAATAAGTATCAAATGTCCATGATGGGAGAAATGAGTTTCTTTCTAGGTTTGCAGGTCAAGCAGTTACCAGATGGTATCTTTATTAATCAGACTAAATACATCAACGATCTGCTAGCCAAGTTTGGATTAAAAGACAGTAATCCAGTGAAAATCCCAATGCAGACCAATGGGAAAATTGGTCCAGATCCTGAAGGAAAACCAGCAAATGTTACACAATACAGAGGGATCATAGGATCATTACTCTATCTAACTGCAAGTCGACCTGACATTACCTATGCAGTAGGAGTATGTGCTAGATATCAAGCAAATCCCAAAGAGTCTCACATGGAAGCAGCTAAGAAGATACTAAGATATCTAAAGGGAACAGCCCATATAGGATTATGGTATCCATGCGAAGACAATTTTGAGCTATCTGGATATACAGATTCAGACTATGCTGGATGTAAACTGGACAGAAAGTCAACATCTGGTACATGTCAATTCTTAGGAAATAAACTTATTTCTTGGTTCTCAAAGAAACAGACATCAGTTGCCACTTCAACTACAGAGGCAGAATATATGGCAGCTGGAAGTTGTTGTGCACAAATACTGTGGTTAAGACAACAGCTTAAAGACTATGAGATTGATGTCAAGGAAATACCAATTTTCTGTGACAGCTCAAGTGCTATAGCAATTACACAGAACCCAGTGCTGCACACCAGATGCAAACATGTTGACGTAAGGCATCACTTCATAAGAGATCATGTTGAAAGAAAACATGTACAGATTGAGAAAATACATACTGAAGTTCAGAGAGCAGATATCCTCACTAAGGCATTACCAGAAGAAAGATTTAAGATGCTTTGTGGAAAGCTAGGACTCTTAAATCTTGAGGAGAGAACCAGATTGATCTAAACCAGATTGATCTAAACCAGATCATTATGATCCAGGTTGATAAAATCCTACAGGGAATCAAAACCAGATCATCATGATCCAGAGTGACATGATCCAGATCACTAGAAATTCCTACAGGGAACTAACACCAGATCACTAACACACAAGTCAATACAGATTAAATAAAATTCCAACCAGGAATTACTAAAAAGCAACCAGATTGAACAGAGGCAGAAAGCTAAACCAGAGAGCCTCAAACCAGCAAGTCTCAAAGTGAAGTTAGTTAAACTTTAACAGAAAGTTGAACCAGAAAAGCTTCAACCAGAAAGATAAGAGATACCTTGAACAAAAAGTGGTTAACAAACGCTCCACCAGATTAACCTCAACCAGATTACCCAATGACACGTGGATATAGAATTAATATATTAATTAGTATATTACTTGGTTTAGGGGGAAAGGTCAACTATATACGACGACTAATTCTCTCTATTCTGACATTAGATTTCCAAATCATCTATTTTTGATGATTGCATGCAGTAATTGGGAGACGTGATCGAGGAAAATATCTACCAAATCTAGAAAAAGGGAGATAAAAGATTGCATCAAAAATAACGCACCATTTCATAACCGTTCGATCATAGCGCGTGCATCATACGAAAAGGAGAGGCGACTATGGGTTGAAAACCTAGTACATGGAAAGGCGGGAAAGCTGAAAAAGGGAAGGATTTCTGAATATTTTATTACCTTACTTATCTTCCTTTTTGCGCATATAGATTGATAAGGCGGTTTGTGCATCACTTACACGTACAAACTTTCTCAAACACTTAGAAAATTCTCTGCTTTCCAAAAGTTCTCTCTTCCTTCGCAAAAACTCTGTTCTTTAGCAAAAATGGCTCCCAAATCGTCTACTTTTCTGGAACAAGCAACCTATCTGAAACCTTATATTCACCAAGACCTTTTTGCGGTTCTTGACACCTTCGGGTTTCATAAACTGGAGAAGGCATTTGATCTCGTTCGTCAGTGCAAAGGTTTCATACTTCGTTTTTTTTTTTTAATTTGTATTCATAATGTCTAAGAGTTTTTACTCTGTATCTATTCTCTTGTATGTGATATCGGTAAATTACATAGCACTGCATAAACTGTTCTTTATGGCACTTATACTTCACTGATAGAAGAATAGTGTTCACATATATACTATTGTGTTCTATGTAGGTTTCTACAATATTATCACCTCCTACCCCATGCACTTCCTTCCTAAGGATGTTGCAGCATTCTACCTCTCATGGCAGGGAGAGAAAGGTAGAGATGAGGCCACCATCAGGGTGAGCAAAGGAAGTACTATCAGCAATACTTCCTACAACGTCATTAACATTATAAATGCAGCTTATAAAGTAAAGGATGAGGGTTTGGAACTGGGAGAAATCACTGTAGAACAGCTGCAAGAAGCGGTGGAGATGGTGATGATTGTTCCCATCCATTACACAAACAGAATGTTTGTTCGCTCACTTCTCGCGCCAGAATTCAGGATATTGTTTGAATTCGTACAGCGAATTTTCCTTAACCACAACGGGTCCTATGACCAGGTTACTCCTGAAAAGTTCAAGATATTAGCTGCAGTGGTTCTCAATCTGCCTGTCAACTGGAGCAGGATCTTATACGATCTATTAGCAAAGGAGGCTAAGATGATCGTACCTGTGAAAGGCAGCTCCCCTGGAATAGAAGTGAAAAGGAGCAGCCTGAGGCATTCAACCAAAATAAGCTTTATGCTTACATCCTTCTTTCCCCAACATCAGTGGGATACTTCAGTTGAATTCAACACAAGGCAACATTTTCCAAAGGACCAACATCAGATTGAAATGTCAATGGGCATTTCAGCGAATCTGATCACCAGAGCAAAGGACCCTGTGATCTTCAACGCTCTGATGGAGATGGGGAACTCAAATCCCATTTGGATTCCTCCATCTGGTCCAGCAGATCCATCCACAAAATCAAAGGTCACCAAAGAGAAGCCAGCTGAGAGAACACCATCCAAGAGAGTAACCAGAAGAGCCAGTTCTGTTGAAACAGATACTTCTACCGCAGCACAGCAGCCGAAACCCAAGCGCAGAAGGCTTCACAAACTGTCTGCTGAGATACAGACCGAAGCACCTGCTGCTGCAGAAGTTACCATCCCTCAACAGGAGGTTGAGGAGGAAGAAGTGGTTGTACTGGTTGATGAACCAGAAGATGTGGAACCTCTGTCAACAGTACACCCAGATCAGCCCAGGGATTTCTCCCCAGCTCACACGATCAGCTCATCTTCTGCTGAGCCTCTTGAACAAATCAATGAAGAAGATGAAGAAGCAATTGAATCTTCAGATGAAGATGTGGAGAATAAAACAGCTCAGACTGTTATGAAAATGATTGAAGCAGAAGCTGACAGAGCCGTAATCAGTACATTTCCAGGCATCCAGCTCACACCAGAGAGCTATGATGCAGCTAAGAGAGTCAAACTACTGCTGCTGATCAAAGACAAAGAATTCTATGTGTTGGATGCACTGCTAAAAATCAGATCAATTGACCAGCTCAAGGCAGAAGAAGCCACATTGCTCAACATTTTTGAGACCTCTTCAGTTACTGAGCTAAGAGAAAGCTTCTCACAATCCATTCTTGCAATTGCCCAGCTCGAAGCTCAGAAGCTGCAGATCAATCTGAGAGAGATTTATGAGAAAGCTGGGAAGTTACAATTTTATGACAGCGTTGTGGATGCAGACACTGAGACTCCATCTGCTGCTCATCCACAGGGTGCAGCAATAGCAGACCCTGCACCAGACCAGGTCATGACTGACACTGGTGTGCAGATCACTACCCCACCTGCACCAACTGAGGAAGAACCTGCATCAGCAGAGGAAGAACTTCTTGGTCAGACCATTGGCGGTGAACTTACAAATGAAATTATCACTCCTGCTGTTGCCGCAGCACAGAACGTTCATGTGCAGTCATTCACTCTGGAGGACATATTGATGGACCAACATCAATCACTATCTCATACACAAATCCGAGATCTCATCTCCCAGAAGGTGGATCAGTATATGTACGGCACACTGACCACAGTCCAAGACGAAGCCACACGCATACTAACAGAGTTCAATGACCATCTGCAATCTCATATCAACCAGGTCGACACTGATCTGAGGCGTCTCTGTCGCTTGAAACTTGAGGAGATAAGCAAGAAAATGGATGATGACAGAGCTGCTGCTGAAGATCGTAAGGCACAGATTGATCAGAATCTGTTTTCTACAGAATTCAAAGTGAAAGAAATGTACAAGATCATCAGTGCCTTTGCAAACAAAGAGAAAGACCTGGTGCACGATATAGTGAAGACCCAGACTGATGGGATAGCTGCTGATGTTATCAAGGAAACCATCTCTCATACCAAAGCCATGCTAAGGCAGTTTGAAGCTGATGGGAAAAATTTCGTTGAAAGAAAACTCAGTGATCTGCGCTACCCAACTTCCACCCTCATCACTTCATACTTTGATGAGACTGCTGACATCAAAGCAGCACAAGAAGAGATCAAATCTGATCTAGCCAACTCACAGGCTTCTCTTCAGAAGCAGATCAATGACTCCAACCTCAACATCACTGCACTGCTTTCCAGCAGATTTGAATCCGACAAGGAGGTTGCAGAGCTGAAGTCTGAGGTCACTTCCCTCAAGACATTTATTCAATCTTTTATTGATGATGTCGAAAAGGGGGAAGGAATTGAGAAGAAAAAGCTGCTGTCATCTGCTGCTCAAGAAAAGAAGAAACAGAAAGCAGCAGAAGAAAAACAGAAGACCCTGACTGGATCTGGTACTTCAACTGCAAAGAAACCAGCCAGCTCTCCATCCTTCCAAGCTCAGAAGACCTTTTCTCCAACCAGATCAAGCCAGTCTTCCAAGAAAAAGAAGAAAGCAGGATCCAGCTGGTTCTCATCTGCTCCCATTCGCAAATCTTTAAAACAGGGAGAGACCAACTGGGTCCCAGATCATTTGAAAGAAGGATATGAAGGACTGAAGTATGGGTTCATAATGTGCCGGTATTTTCTCAAAGAACCTCTATACTGTGAGGGGTCACCAAATGAAGCCTTCAACCTATATCTTGAGCAGAACGATGCAAAAGACTTGGTGGGAGAAATCAGAGCCGCTGCTGCTAAAGCCCAAGTCCAGATAACTGCTCCAGAAAGGGAGTTCAGGACCTGTCCCACCATTCCTGGGACAGACCTCCCTGACAAAACTTTTCTGCTAAACTTCATCAACCAGCTAGCAGAAAACAGAGGATATAAAGTGGATGCTGAAGATCCAGACTACATACGAGTAAGAGAGGGAGTGTATGAGAGCGTACAACTCATATCAGATGAGACAAGAGCCAAACTGAAGAGACAACAGGAGGAGATGAGAAAGAGCAGATAGCTTTTCATTTTCTATCTTTTATGATCTGCAATTTCTCATTCTTGTTTTGGATATTTGTAAAACTCTCTTTGACTATATATATATATGAATCCAGTTTGAGTTTCTGATGACAACAATTCATTGTCCAGAACACATATAAACTATCCTTAAACGTTATAAATTTAATAACGTAATCTGATCAAACTGGAAAACCAGACCAGACCAATCTGTATTAGCTGATAGGATTCCTTTTGTAAAGTGTGGTTTCGACATCATCAACAAGGGGGAAATTGTTGGGAACCCTAATGATTAGTGTTGATGATGGTCTTTCGAAACACACTTAGCTGGTCTGTATGTTAACCTGTTCCTCATGTAAAATCCAGATCACTATAGTTTAAGTGATTTCTGTTTTGGAACAGATTAGGAGATGACTTATAATGTAAAGGATATGTTCCTATAGAAGTCATTCTCAACTTAGAATAGGATGTAGGTCAAGATTTCACGCTCAAAGGAATCGATCTGCTGTAGCAGACAGAGACCAGATCGATGACCAGATCGATGTTTACAGCGATGAACCAGAGCGATTGAGTCATCAACCCTATAGCTGACATCATCCTACACATCATATACACTTGCCACGTCAAGATCAAGGTCCATCCAACAGGGTTTGGAAAGTTGATCTACGATTAAAACATATAAGGAAAGAGACCGTTAACAATCTGATTTCCATAAATCAAAGATTGAGTCAACCTTTCCTATATGGCAATAACAGATATGATGGAAACCATTGATTGGCAATATACCATCTATCTCACGCCAATCAACAACGGCTAGAATTTCAATATTCAATGCCTATATAGTTGAAGTCAACAATCTGGAAAAGAGAGAGAACACGCACGAACTATACTGCAATTATCCTTCAAGCACTCTGTATTCCAGACTTAGAACTTCAACATTCTGTGATTCTACATCACACCAACCACCTCGATTCAAGTCTGCCTTGTTGAGAGAAAGGAGATCACCCTGCTAGCTAGTAGTTTTCTAGTGGTAACGTAGAGGTAATCTGTTGTAAAGGGACACGACCCTTCATTCGTGCATAAGTATCAATCTAGTTGTGATCGGTACTTGTGACTCGTTCTCCACGAGTATAAAGAAGCAGAGTATCCTAGTAGTGGATAATCTGGTCTAGGTTTGACCAGATCGTGGACGTAGGGATTTCCCGAACCACGTTAAACATCGTGTGCTTTACTTTTCTGCACTCTTATTATCTGTTGTTTATTATCCTAACCTCCTGCACTATCATATTAGCTGCATTCTGAATCAATCTGTTTTAAACAATCTGATTAATTCCTTAAGGTTTTCAAAACAAGAGCAATCATTAATCCACCATTATTCCGCACTCACTCTACACTCAAAAGGTAATAAGATCACTCTTATTATCTGTTAAGTGTATTCACCTTGAGAGTAATCTGTTTGGACTAAACCAGATACTGATCTGTTTATCGATCTGGTCAGTCATCCCAAGCAATTTCTTATACAGAATAGCTTGAGCTCTCATATAAATTGTCAAGTAAACTGAAAATGGTAGTGTTTGGTGTATTCCCCCCCCATACACCAAACCTTGCTCTTTCGGGACCAACAACAATTAATAGAAAAAATATAGAAATAAAGTTAATATTATATGACTAGGTGGATATTATGTGGCTATTTAATTTATGGGTATTTCATCGGTATTTCGCATGTATTTAATGGATATTTTGTAGATATTTCATGGATAATTTTCGCAGGTATATGGGTTTCACAAGTACGAATAGTATATTGATACACAACAAAAAAAGGGCTACAGGCGACGGAATTTTCCGTCGTTAGGCCTCGAAATCCGTCGTCCATGAGGCCTAACGACAGACTGATGACGAACCATGTCCGTCAGTATTTTGTTCGTCATTAGGCCTTCAAACGACGGAATATAGAATCCTTCGTTAGGTTTCTCTCGGTGGTCGTCGACGGCGCCGGAAGGTTAACGATAGATATGCAGTCCGTCAATAGCCTGTGACCGTTGGCCTAACGACAGATTCACAGTCTATCGTTAGGTTTATTTATTTTTTTTATTATTTTTTATTTTTGTAATACTCGTAACCTATAACCAGTCACAACAAACAATACAAATAAAATAGAACATTCAACGATAATTTAAAATTCACGAAACTGATTGAAATTTGAAATGTAATATATGTAACCAAAGATGTTATAAATGTTGAAATACAATAGTAAGAATGTAGCAAAACCGTACAAATACGTTTATCAAATACATGATAAAGTCTAGGAATTATAATCAGGAAAACTCGAAGGGCAAACGGGGAGAGGGGGGGAATGAAGGAAATGAGGGACCACCTGCTCCTCCCTGCTGCTGAGACTATATCCACTGCTCGGCAATGTACTCCTGTCGCTCACGATCTTGCTCCTCGACTCGGCGCCGCATGTCCTCAACCCCACTCCTGGTGACCCGTAGGGCGGACGATGATCCACTGAACCTGGAGGCTCTCAACGCCTTCCCTACGCCTCCCGTACCGAACAACCCCTTCTTCTTGTCTGGAGCGCCAAAAACCTCCAAGTATAGCTCGTTGGTGTCCCCCTCAGGCAGCTGGGCCCATTCCGCGTCAGCACAGGCAAACACCTCAGTTTGCATGTAAACAAGAAATGAACATTTTTTAATAACATATTATAAAGGTTATTGTAATATCCCGACAGTTAAAAACCGGAATAAAAGAAAAATTTATGAATAAACGAGGGATTCAAGATCCGTTGAAAGTTTAAAGACTCGTATTAAAGAATAGACCTCCTAATGTGAGTTAAAAGTCATTTCAGAAATTTCTGAAATCGAGAAAGAAATCGAGAAAATTCGATTTGACGTTATCGTCATAATTTAAGTTCGAGAACCCGTACCGAAGCAGCGTCTACTTTTCCATTCACTTATTTTACGATACGGAGATAAGGTGAAAAGTTAATAATTCCGACTTTCGAAAGAATGATGTATTTATCGAGAAATCACTATTCATCATTTTGAACGAGACGAGATAATTTTATTATCTTTTAAAGTTAAGTCCGAAATGTTTTTATAAGAGAGCCGTGATTTTCCGGAATGTTTTCGAGAACATTATTTTATCGAGAAGTCGAGAACCCGGACTATTATTTTGTTTGGTCCACAATTAAACACATCACTTCTTCCTTCTTTCTTCTTTCCTTCTTCTTTCTTTCTTCTTCTCCTTCTTTATTATTCACTTGAGAAACAAAGAGAGAAACCCCATTTTTGGAGAGCAAAAACTGGTCGATTCAAGGTGCAAACGAGCTCCAATTCACGAACCGACTTCGGATACGGATAGGTAACACCTTAAACTTCGATTCTACGGTTTAAAATTTAGAATTTCTTATTCTTTTTCCCTAGCCAATTTTCGAG